>JBCGBM010000323.1:133567-230042 GCA_038501925.1 Xenopus petersii
TATCTGTATCTCCTCTCTGTGTCCCCTGTAACTCCCTGCCCCCCAATATCTGTATCTCCTCTCTGTGTCCCCTGTAACTCCCTGCCCCCCAATATCTGTATCTCCTCTCTGTGTCCCCTGTAACTCCCTGCCCCCCAATATCTGTATCTCCTCTCTGTGTCCCCTGTAACTCCCTGCCCCCAATATCTGTATCTCCTCTCTGTGTCCCCTGTAACTCCCTGCCCCCCAATATCTGTATCTCCTCTCTGTGTCCCCTGTAACTCCCTGCCCCCCAATATCTGTATCTCCTCTCTGTGTCCCCTGTAACTCCCTGCCCCCCAATATCTGTATCTCCTCTCTGTGTCCCCTGTAACTCCTGCCCCCCAATATCTGTATCTCCTCTCTGTGTCCCCTGTAACTCCCTGCCCCCCAATATCTGTATCTCCTCTCTGTGTCCCCTGTAACTCCCTGCCCCCCAATATCTGTATCTCCTCTCTGTGTCCCCTGTAACTCCCTGCCCCCCAATATCTGTATCTCCTCTCTGTGTCCCCTGTAACTCCCTGCCCCCCAATATCTGTATCTCCTCTCTGTGTCCCCTGTAACTCCCTGCCCCCCAATATCTGTATCTCCTCTCTGTGTCCCCTGTAACTCCCTGCCCCCCAATATCTGTATCTCCTCTCTGTGTCCCCTGTAACTCCCTGCCCCCCAATATCTGTATCTCCTCTCTGTGTCCCCTGTAACTCCCTGCCCCCCAATATCTGTATCTCCTCTCTGTGTCCCCTGTAACTCCCTGCCCCCCAATATCTGTATCTCCTCTCTGTGTCCCCTGTAACTCCCTGCCCCCCAATATCTGTATCTCCTCTCTGTGTCCCCTGTAACTCCCTGCCCCCCAATATCTGTATCTCCTCTCTGTGTCCCCTGTAACTCCCTGCCCCCCAATATCTGTATCTCCTCTCTGTGTCCCCTGTAACTCCCTGCCCCCCAATATCTGTATCTCCTCTCTGTGTCCCCTGTAACTCCCTGCCCCCCAATATCTGTATCTCCTCTCTGTGTCCCCTGTAACTCCCTGCCCCCCAATATCTGTATCTCCTCTCTGTGTCCCCTGTAACTCCCTGCCCCCCAATATCTGTATCTCCTCTCTGTGTCCCCTGTAACTCCCTGCCCCCCAATATCTGTATCTCCTCTCTGTGTCCCCTGTAACTCCCTGCCCCCCAATATCTGTATCTCCTCTCTGTGTCCCCTGTAACTCCCTGCCCCCCAATATCTGTATCTCCTCTCTGTGTCCCCTGTAACTCCCTGCCCCCCAATATCTGTATCTCCTCTCTGTGTCCCCTGTAACTCCCTGCCCCCCAATATCTGTATCTCCTCTCTGTGTCCCCTGTAACTCCCTGCCCCCCAATATCTGTATCTCCTCTCTGTGTCCCCTGTAACTCCCTGCCCCCCAATATCTGTATCTCCTCTCTGTGTCCCCTGTAACTCCCTGCCCCCCAATATCTGTATCTCCTCTCTGTGTCCCCTGTAACTCCCTGCCCCCCAATATCTGTATCTCCTCTCTGTGTCCCCTGTAACTCCCTGCCCCCCAATATCTGTATCTCCTCTCTGTGTCCCCTGTAACTCCCTGCCCCCCAATATCTGTATCTCCTCTCTGTGTCCCCTGTAACTCCCTGCCCCCCAATATCTGTATCTCCTCTCTGTGTCCCCTGTAACTCCCTGCCCCCCAATATCTGTATCTCCTCTCTGTGTCCCCTGTAACTCCCTGCCCCCCAATATCTGTATCTCCTCTCTGTGTCCCCTGTAACTCCCTGCCCCCCAATATCTGTATCTCCTCTCTGTGTCCCCTGTAACTCCCTGCCCCCCAATATCTGTATCTCCTCTCTGTGTCCCCTGTAACTCCCTGCCCCCCAATATCTGTATCTCCTCTCTGTGTCCCCTGTAACTCCCTGCCCCCCAATATCTGTATCTCCTCTCTGTGTCCCCTGTAACTCCCTGCCCCCCAATATCTGTATCTCCTCTCTGTGTCCCCTGTAACTCCCTGCCCCCCAATATCTGTATCTCCTCTCTGTGTCCCCTGTAACTCCCTGCCCCCCAATATCTGTATCTCCTCTCTGTGTCCCCTGTAACTCCCTGCCCCCCAATATCTGTATCTCCTCTCTGTGTCCCCTGTAACTCCCTGCCCCCCAATATCTGTATCTCCTCTCTGTGTCCCCTGTAACTCCCTGCCCCCCAATATCTGTATCTCCTCTCTGTGTCCCCTGTAACTCCCTGCCCCCCAATATCTGTATCTCCTCTCTGTGTCCCCTGTAACTCCCTGCCCCCCAATATCTGTATCTCCTCTCTGTGTCCCCTGTAACTCCCTGCCCCCCAATATCTGTATCTCCTCTCTGTGTCCCCTGTAACTCCCTGCCCCCCAATATCTGTATCTCCTCTCTGTGTCCCCTGTAACTCCCTGCCCCCCAATATCTGTATCTCCTCTCTGTGTCCCCTGTAACTCCCTGCCCCCCAATATCTGTATCTCCTCTCTGTGTCCCCTGTAACTCCCTGCCCCCCAATATCTGTATCTCCTCTCTGTGTCCCCTGTAACTCCCTGCCCCCCAATATCTGTATCTCCTCTCTGTGTCCCCTGTAACTCCCTGCCCCCCAATATCTGTATCTCCTCTCTGTGTCCCCTGTAACTCCCTGCCCCCCAATATCTGTATCTCCTCTCTGTGTCCCCTGTAACTCCCTGCCCCCCAATATCTGTATCTCCTCTCTGTGTCCCCTGTAACTCCCTGCCCCCCAATATCTGTATCTCCTCTCTGTGTCCCCTGTAACTCCCTGCCCCCCAATATCTGTATCTCCTCTCTGTGTCCCCTGTAACTCCCTGCCCCCCAATATCTGTATCTCCTCTCTGTGTCCCCTGTAACTCCCTGCCCCCCAATATCTGTATCTCCTCTCTGTGTCCCCTGTAACTCCCTGCCCCCCAATATCTGTATCTCCTCTCTGTGTCCCCTGTAACTCCCTGCCCCCCAATATCTGTATCTCCTCTCTGTGTCCCCTGTAACTCCCTGCCCCCCAATATCTGTATCTCCTCTCTGTGTCCCCTGTAACTCCCTGCCCCCCAATATCTGTATCTCCTCTCTGTGTCCCCTGTAACTCCCTGCCCCCCAATATCTGTATCTCCTCTCTGTGTCCCCTGTAACTCCCTGCCCCCCAATATCTGTATCTCCTCTCTGTGTCCCCTGTAACTCCCTGCCCCCCAATATCTGTATCTCCTCTCTGTGTCCCCTGTAACTCCCTGCCCCCCAATATCTGTATCTCCTCTCTGTGTCCCCTGTAACTCCCTGCCCCCCAATATCTGTATCTCCTCTCTGTGTCCCCTGTAACTCCCTGCCCCCCAATATCTGTATCTCCTCTCTGTGTCCCCTGTAACTCCCTGCCCCCCAATATCTGTATCTCCTCTCTGTGTCCCCTGTAACTCCCTGCCCCCCAATATCTGTATCTCCTCTCTGTGTCCCCTGTAACTCCCTGCCCCCCAATATCTGTATCTCCTCTCTGTGTCCCCTGTAACTCCCTGCCCCCCAATATCTGTATCTCCTCTCTGTGTCCCCTGTAACTCCCTGCCCCCCAATATCTGTATCTCCTCTCTGTGTCCCCTGTAACTCCCTGCCCCCCAATATCTGTATCTCCTCTCTGTGTCCCCTGTAACTCCCTGCCCCCCAATATCTGTATCTCCTCTCTGTGTCCCCTGTAACTCCCTGCCCCCCAATATCTGTATCTCCTCTCTGTGTCCCCTGTAACTCCCTGCCCCCCAATATCTGTATCTCCTCTCTGTGTCCCCTGTAACTCCCTGCCCCCCAATATCTGTATCTCCTCTCTGTGTCCCCTGTAACTCCCTGCCCCCCAATATCTGTATCTCCTCTCTGTGTCCCCTGTAACTCCCTGCCCCCCAATATCTGTATCTCCTCTCTGTGTCCCCTGTAACTCCCTGCCCCCCAATATCTGTATCTCCTCTCTGTGTCCCCTGTAACTCCCTGCCCCCCAATATCTGTATCTCCTCTCTGTGTCCCCTGTAACTCCCTGCCCCCCAATATCTGTATCTCCTCTCTGTGTCCCCTGTAACTCCCTGCCCCCCAATATCTGTATCTCCTCTCTGTGTCCCCTGTAACTCCCTGCCCCCCAATATCTGTATCTCCTCTCTGTGTCCCCTGTAACTCCCTGCCCCCCAATATCTGTATCTCCTCTCTGTGTCCCCTGTAACTCCCTGCCCCCCAATATCTGTATCTCCTCTCTGTGTCCCCTGTAACTCCCTGCCCCCCAATATCTGTATCTCCTCTCTGTGTCCCCTGTAACTCCCTGCCCCCCAATATCTGTATCTCCTCTCTGTGTCCCCTGTAACTCCCTGCCCCCCAATATCTGTATCTCCTCTCTGTGTCCCCTGTAACTCCCTGCCCCCCAATATCTGTATCTCCTCTCTGTGTCCCCTGTAACTCCCTGCCCCCCAATATCTGTATCTCCTCTCTGTGTCCCCTGTAACTCCCTGCCCCCCAATATCTGTATCTCCTCTCTGTGTCCCCTGTAACTCCCTGCCCCCCAATATCTGTATCTCCTCTCTGTGTCCCCTGTAACTCCCTGCCCCCCAATATCTGTATCTCCTCTCTGTGTCCCCTGTAACTCCCTGCCCCCCAATATCTGTATCTCCTCTCTGTGTCCCCTGTAACTCCCTGCCCCCCAATATCTGTATCTCCTCTCTGTGTCCCCTGTAACTCCCTGCCCCCCAATATCTGTATCTCCTCTCTGTGTCCCCTGTAACTCCCTGCCCCCCAATATCTGTATCTCCTCTCTGTGTCCCCTGTAACTCCCTGCCCCCCAATATCTGTATCTCCTCTCTGTGTCCCCTGTAACTCCCTGCCCCCCAATATCTGTATCTCCTCTCTGTGTCCCCTGTAACTCCCTGCCCCCCAATATCTGTATCTCCTCTCTGTGTCCCCTGTAACTCCCTGCCCCCCAATATCTGTATCTCCTCTCTGTGTCCCCTGTAACTCCCTGCCCCCCAATATCTGTATCTCCTCTCTGTGTCCCCTGTAACTCCCTGCCCCCCAATATCTGTATCTCCTCTCTGTGTCCCCTGTAACTCCCTGCCCCCCAATATCTGTATCTCCTCTCTGTGTCCCCTGTAACTCCCTGCCCCCCAATATCTGTATCTCCTCTCTGTGTCCCCTGTAACTCCCTGCCCCCCAATATCTGTATCTCCTCTCTGTGTCCCCTGTAACTCCCTGCCCCCCAATATCTGTATCTCCTCTCTGTGTCCCCTGTAACTCCCTGCCCCCCAATATCTGTATCTCCTCTCTGTGTCCCCTGTAACTCCCTGCCCCCCAATATCTGTATCTCCTCTCTGTGTCCCCTGTAACTCCCTGCCCCCCAATATCTGTATCTCCTCTCTGTGTCCCCTGTAACTCCCTACCCCCCAATATCTGTATCTCCTCTCTGTGTCCCCTGTAACTCCCTGCCCCCCAATATCTGTATCTCCTCTCTGTGTCCCCTGTAACTCCCTGCCCCCCAATATCTGTATCTCCTCTCTGTGTCCCCTGTAACTCCCTGCCCCCCAATATCTGTATCTCCTCTCTGTGTCCCCTGTAACTCCCTGCCCCCCAATATCTGTATCTCCTCTCTGTGTCCCCTGTAACTCCCTGCCCCCCAATATCTGTATCTCCTCTCTGTGTCCCCTGTAACTCCCTGCCCCCCAATATCTGTATCTCCTCTCTGTGTCCCCTGTAACTCCCTGCCCCCCAATATCTGTATCTCCTCTCTGTGTCCCCTGTAACTCCCTGCCCCCCAATATCTGTATCTCCTCTCTGTGTCCCCTGTAACTCCCTGCCCCCCAATATCTGTATCTCCTCTCTGTGTCCCCTGTAACTCCCTGCCCCCCAATATCTGTATCTCCTCTCTGTGTCCCCTGTAACTCCCTGCCCCCCAATATCTGTATCTCCTCTCTGTGTCCCCTGTAACTCCCTGCCCCCCAATATCTGTATCTCCTCTCTGTGTCCCCTGTAACTCCCTGCCCCCCAATATCTGTATCTCCTCTCTGTGTCCCCTGTAACTCCCTGCCCCCCAATATCTGTATCTCCTCTCTGTGTCCCCTGTAACTCCCTGCCCCCCAATATCTGTATCTCCTCTCTGTGTCCCCTGTAACTCCCTGCCCCCCAATATCTGTATCTCCTCTCTGTGTCCCCTGTAACTCCCTGCCCCCCAATATCTGTATCTCCTCTCTGTGTCCCCTGTAACTCCCTGCCCCCCAATATCTGTATCTCCTCTCTGTGTCCCCTGTAACTCCCTGCCCCCCAATATCTGTATCTCCTCTCTGTGTCCCCTGTAACTCCCTGCCCCCCAATATCTGTATCTCCTCTCTGTGTCCCCTGTAACTCCCTGCCCCCCAATATCTGTATCTCCTCTCTGTGTCCCCTGTAACTCCCTGCCCCCCAATATCTGTATCTCCTCTCTGTGTCCCCTGTAACTCCCTGCCCCCCAATATCTGTATCTCCTCTCTGTGTCCCCTGTAACTCCCTGCCCCCCAATATCTGTATCTCCTCTCTGTGTCCCCTGTAACTCCCTGCCCCCCAATATCTGTATCTCCTCTCTGTGTCCCCTGTAACTCCCTGCCCCCCAATATCTGTATCTCCTCTCTGTGTCCCCTGTAACTCCCTGCCCCCCAATATCTGTATCTCCTCTCTGTGTCCCCTGTAACTCCCTGCCCCCCAATATCTGTATCTCCTCTCTGTGTCCCCTGTAACTCCCTGCCCCCCAATATCTGTATCTCCTCTCTGTGTCCCCTGTAACTCCCTGCCCCCCAATATCTGTATCTCCTCTCTGTGTCCCCTGTAACTCCCTGCCCCCCAATATCTGTATCTCCTCTCTGTGTCCCCTGTAACTCCCTGCCCCCCAATATCTGTATCTCCTCTCTGTGTCCCCTGTAACTCCCTGCCCCCCAATATCTGTATCTCCTCTCTGTGTCCCCTGTAACTCCCTGCCCCCCAATATCTGTATCTCCTCTCTGTGTCCCCTGTAACTCCCTGCCCCCCAATATCTGTATCTCCTCTCTGTGTCCCCTGTAACTCCCTGCCCCCCAATATCTGTATCTCCTCTCTGTGTCCCCTGTAACTCCCTGCCCCCCAATATCTGTATCTCCTCTCTGTGTCCCCTGTAACTCCCTGCCCCCCAATATCTGTATCTCCTCTCTGTGTCCCCTGTAACTCCCTGCCCCCCAATATCTGTATCTCCTCTCTGTGTCCCCTGTAACTCCCTGCCCCCCAATATCTGTATCTCCTCTCTGTGTCCCCTGTAACTCCCTGCCCCCCAATATCTGTATCTCCTCTCTGTGTCCCCTGTAACTCCCTGCCCCCCAATATCTGTATCTCCTCTCTGTGTCCCCTGTAACTCCCTGCCCCCCAATATCTGTATCTCCTCTCTGTGTCCCCTGTAACTCCCTGCCCCCCAATATCTGTATCTCCTCTCTGTGTCCCCTGTAACTCCCTGCCCCCCAATATCTGTATCTCCTCTCTGTGTCCCCTGTAACTCCCTGCCCCCCAATATCTGTATCTCCTCTCTGTGTCCCCTGTAACTCCCTGCCCCCCAATATCTGTATCTCCTCTCTGTGTCCCCTGTAACTCCCTGCCCCCCAATATCTGTATCTCCTCTCTGTGTCCCCTGTAACTCCCTGCCCCCCAATATCTGTATCTCCTCTCTGTGTCCCCTGTAACTCCCTGCCCCCCAATATCTGTATCTCCTCTCTGTGTCCCCTGTAACTCCCTGCCCCCCAATATCTGTATCTCCTCTCTGTGTCCCCTGTAACTCCCTGCCCCCCAATATCTGTATCTCCTCTCTGTGTCCCCTGTAACTCCCTGCCCCCCAATATCTGTATCTCCTCTCTGTGTCCCCTGTAACTCCCTGCCCCCCAATATCTGTATCTCCTCTCTGTGTCCCCTGTAACTCCCTGCCCCCCAATATCTGTATCTCCTCTCTGTGTCCCCTGTAACTCCCTGCCCCCCAATATCTGTATCTCCTCTCTGTGTCCCCTGTAACTCCCTGCCCCCCAATATCTGTATCTCCTCTCTGTGTCCCCTGTAACTCCCTGCCCCCCAATATCTGTATCTCCTCTCTGTGTCCCCTGTAACTCCCTGCCCCCCAATATCTGTATCTCCTCTCTGTGTCCCCTGTAACTCCCTGCCCCCCAATATCTGTATCTCCTCTCTGTGTCCCCTGTAACTCCCTGCCCCCCAATATCTGTATCTCCTCTCTGTGTCCCCTGTAACTCCCTGCCCCCCAATATCTGTATCTCCTCTCTGTGTCCCCTGTAACTCCCTGCCCCCCAATATCTGTATCTCCTCTCTGTGTCCCCTGTAACTCCCTGCCCCCCAATATCTGTATCTCCTCTCTGTGTCCCCTGTAACTCCCTGCCCCCCAATATCTGTATCTCCTCTCTGTGTCCCCTGTAACTCCCTGCCCCCAATATCTGTATCTCCTCTCTGTGTCCCCTGTAACTCCCTGCCCCCCAATATCTGTATCTCCTCTCTGTGTCCCCTGTAACTCCCTGCCCCCCAATATCTGTATCTCCTCTCTGTGTCCCCTGTAACTCCCTGCCCCCCAATATCTGTATCTCCTCTCTGTGTCCCCTGTAACTCCCTGCCCCCCAATATCTGTATCTCCTCTCTGTGTCCCCTGTAACTCCCTGCCCCCCAATATCTGTATCTCCTCTCTGTGTCCCCTGTAACTCCCTGCCCCCCAATATCTGTATCTCCTCTCTGTGTCCCCTGTAACTCCCTGCCCCCCAATATCTGTATCTCCTCTCTGTGTCCCCTGTAACTCCCTGCCCCCCAATATCTGTATCTCCTCTCTGTGTCCCCTGTAACTCCCTGCCCCCCAATATCTGTATCTCCTCTCTGTGTCCCCTGTAACTCCCTGCCCCCCAATATCTGTATCTCCTCTCTGTGTCCCCTGTAACTCCCTGCCCCCCAATATCTGTATCTCCTCTCTGTGTCCCCTGTAACTCCCTGCCCCCCAATATCTGTATCTCCTCTCTGTGTCCCCTGTAACTCCCTGCCCCCCAATATCTGTATCTCCTCTCTGTGTCCCCTGTAACTCCCTGCCCCCCAATATCTGTATCTCCTCTCTGTGTCCCCTGTAACTCCCTGCCCCCCAATATCTGTATCTCCTCTCTGTGTCCCCTGTAACTCCCTGCCCCCCAATATCTGTATCTCCTCTCTGTGTCCCCTGTAACTCCCTGCCCCCCAATATCTGTATCTCCTCTCTGTGTCCCCTGTAACTCCCTGCCCCCCAATATCTGTATCTCCTCTCTGTGTCCCCTGTAACTCCCTGCCCCCCAATATCTGTATCTCCTCTCTGTGTCCCCTGTAACTCCCTGCCCCCCAATATCTGTATCTCCTCTCTGTGTCCCCTGTAACTCCCTGCCCCCCAATATCTGTATCTCCTCTCTGTGTCCCCTGTAACTCCCTGCCCCCCAATATCTGTATCTCCTCTCTGTGTCCCCTGTAACTCCCTGCCCCCCAATATCTGTATCTCCTCTCTGTGTCCCCTGTAACTCCCTGCCCCCCAATATCTGTATCTCCTCTCTGTGTCCCCTGTAACTCCCTGCCCCCCAATATCTGTATCTCCTCTCTGTGTCCCCTGTAACTCCCTGCCCCCCAATATCTGTATCTCCTCTCTGTGTCCCCTGTAACTCCCTGCCCCCAATATCTGTATCTCCTCTCTGTGTCCCCTGTAACTCCCTGCCCCCCAATATCTGTATCTCCTCTCTGTGTCCCTGTAACTCCCTGCCCCCCAATATCTGTATCTCCTCTCTGTGTCCCCTGTAACTCCCTGCCCCCCAATATCTGTATCTCCTCTCTGTGTCCCCTGTAACTCCCTGCCCCCCAATATCTGTATCTCCTCTCTGTGTCCCCTGTAACTCCCTGCCCCCCAATATCTGTATCTCCTCTCTGTGTCCCCTGTAACTCCCTGCCCCCCAATATCTGTATCTCCTCTCTGTGTCCCCTGTAACTCCCTGCCCCCCAATATCTGTATCTCCTCTCTGTGTCCCCTGTAACTCCCTGCCCCCCAATATCTGTATCTCCTCTCTGTGTCCCCTGTAACTCCCTGCCCCCCAATATCTGTATCTCCTCTCTGTGTCCCCTGTAACTCCCTGCCCCCCAATATCTGTATCTCCTCTCTGTGTCCCCTGTAACTCCCTGCCCCCCAATATCTGTATCTCCTCTCTGTGTCCCCTGTAACTCCCTGCCCCCCAATATCTGTATCTCCTCTCTGTGTCCCCTGTAACTCCCTGCCCCCCAATATCTGTATCTCCTCTCTGTGTCCCCTGTAACTCCCTGCCCCCCAATATCTGTATCTCCTCTCTGTGTCCCCTGTAACTCCCTGCCCCCCAATATCTGTATCTCCTCTCTGTGTCCCCTGTAACTCCCTGCCCCCCAATATCTGTATCTCCTCTCTGTGTCCCCTGTAACTCCCTGCCCCCCAATATCTGTATCTCCTCTCTGTGTCCCCTGTAACTCCCTGCCCCCCAATATCTGTATCTCCTCTCTGTGTCCCCTGTAACTCCCTGCCCCCCAATATCTGTATCTCCTCTCTGTGTCCCCTGTAACTCCCTGCCCCCCAATATCTGTATCTCCTCTCTGTGTCCCCTGTAACTCCCTGCCCCCCAATATCTGTATCTCCTCTCTGTGTCCCCTGTAACTCCCTGCCCCCCAATATCTGTATCTCCTCTCTGTGTCCCCTGTAACTCCCTGCCCCCCAATATCTGTATCTCCTCTCTGTGTCCCCTGTAACTCCCTGCCCCCCAATATCTGTATCTCCTCTCTGTGTCCCCTGTAACTCCCTGCCCCCCAATATCTGTATCTCCTCTCTGTGTCCCCTGTAACTCCCTGCCCCCCAATATCTGTATCTCCTCTCTGTGTCCCCTGTAACTCCCTGCCCCCCAATATCTGTATCTCCTCTCTGTGTCCCCTGTAACTCCCTACCCCCAATATCTGTATCTCCTCTCTGTGTCCCCTGTAACTCCCTACCCCCCAATATCTGTATCTCCTCTCTGTGTCCCCTGTAACTCCCTGCCCCCCAATATCTGTATCTCCTCTCTGTGTCCCCTGTAACTCCCTGCCCCCCAATATCTGTATCTTCTCTCTGTGTCCCCTGTAACTCCCTACCCCCCAATATCTGTATCTCCTCTCTGTGTCCCCTGTAACTCCCTGCGCCCCAATATCTGTATCTCCTCTCTGTGTCCCCTGTAACTCCCTGCCCCCCAATATCTGTATCTTCTCTCTGTGTCCCCTGTAACTCCCTACCCCCCAATATCTGTATCTCCTCTCTGTGTCCCCTGTAACTCCCTGCCCCCCAATATCTGTATCTCCTCTCTATGTCCCCTGTAACTCCCTGCCCCCCAATATCTGTATCTCCTCTCTGTGTCCCCTGTAACTCCCTGCCCCCCAATATCTGTATCTCCTCTCTGTGTCCCCTGTAACTCCCTGCCCCCCAATATCTGTATCTCCTCTCTGTGTCCCCTGTAACTCCCTGCCCCCCAATATCTGTATCTCCTCTCTGTGTCCCCTATAACTCCCTGCCCCCCAATATCTGTATCTCCTCTCTGTGTCCCCTGTAACTCCCTACCCCCAATATCTGTATCTCCTCTCTGTGTCCCCTGTAACTCCCTGCCCCCCAATATCTATCTCCTCTCTGTGTCCCCTGTAACTCCCTACCCCCCAATATCTGTATCTCCTCTCTGTGTCCCCTGTAACTCCCTGCCCCCCAATATCTGTATCTCCTCTCTGTGTCCCCTGTAACTCCCTGCCCCCCAATATCTGTATCTCCTCTCTATGTCCCCTGTAACTCCCTGCCCCCCAATATCTGTATCTCCTCTCTGTGTCCCCTATAACTCCCTGCCCCCCAATATCTGTATCTCCTCTCTGTGTCCCCTATAACTCCCTGCCCCCCAATATCTGTATCTCCTCTCTGTGTCCCCTGTAACTCCCTGCCCCCCAATATCTGTATCTCCTCTCTGTGTCCCCTGTAACTCCCTGCCCCCCAATATCTGTATCTCCTCTCTGTGTCCCCTATAACTCCCTGCCCCCCAATATCTGTATCTCCTCTCTGTGTCCCCTGTAACTCCCTGCCCCCCAATATCTGTATCTCCTCTCTGTGTCCCCTGTAACTCCCTGCCCCCCAATATCTGTATCTCCTCTCTGTGTCCCCTGTAACTCCCTGCCCCCCAATATCTGTATCTCCTCTCTGTGTCCCCTGTAACTCCCTACCCCCCAATATCTGTATCTCCTCTCTGTGTCCCCTGTAACTCCCTGCCCCCCAATATCTGTATCTTCTCTCTGTGTCCCCTGTAACTCCCTGCCCCCCAATATCTGTATCTTCTCTCTGTGTCCCCTGTAACTCCCTACCCCCCAATATCTGTATCTCCTCTCTGTGTCCCCTGTAACTCCCTGCGCCCCAATATCTGTATCTCCTCTCTGTGTCCCCTGTAACTCCCTGCCCCCCAATATCTGTATCTTCTCTCTGTGTCCCCTGTAACTCCCTGCCCCCCAATATCTGTATCTTCTCTCTGTGTCCCCTGTAACTCCCTACCCCCCAATATCTGTATCTCCTCTCTGTGTCCCCTGTAACTCCCTACCCCCCAATATCTGTATCTCCTCTCTGTGTCCCCTGTAACTCCCTGCCCCCCAATATCTGTATCTTCTCTCTGTGTCCCCTGTAACTCCCTGCCCCCCAATATCTGTATCTTCTCTCTGTGTCCCCTGTAACTCCCTACCCCCCAATATCTGTATCTCCTCTCTGTGTCCCCTGTAACTCCCTGCGCCCCAATATCTGTATCTCCTCTCTGTGTCCCCTGTAACTCCCTGCCCCCCAATATCTGTATCTCCTCTCTGTGTCCCCTGTAACTCCCTGCCCCCCAATATCTGTATCTCCTCTCTGTGTCCCCTGTAACTCCCTGCCCCCCAATATCTGTATCTCCTCTCTGTGTCCCCTGTAACTCCCTGCCCCCCAATATCTGTATCTCCTCTCTGTGTCCCCTGTAACTCCCTGCCCCCCAATATCTGTATCTCCTCTCTGTGTCCCCTGTAACTCCCTGCCCCCCAATATCTGTATCTCCTCTCTGTGTCCCCTGTAACTCCCTGCCCCCCAATATCTGTATCTCCTCTCTGTGTCCCCTGTAACTCCCTGCCCCCCAATATCTATATCTCCTCACTACCCCTCCTCTCTGTGTCCCCCTATAACTCTCTGCTCCCCAATATCTGTATCTCCTCACTACCCCTCCTCTCTGTCCCCCTATAACTCTCTGCTCCCCAATATCTGTATCTCCTCACTACCCCTCCTCTCTGTGTCCCCCTATAACTCTCTGCTCCCCAATATCTGTATCTCCTCACTACCCCTCCTCTCTGTCCCCCTATAACTCTCTGCTCCCCAATATCTGTATCTCCTCACTACCCCTCCTCTCTGTCCCCCTATAACTCTCTGCTCCCCAATATCTGTATCTCCTCTCTGTGTCCCCTGTAACTCCCTGCGCCCCAATATCTGTATCTCCTCTCTGTGTCCCCTGTAACTCCCTGCCCCCCAATATCTGTATCTCCTCTCTGTGTCCCCTGTAACTCCCTGCCCCCCAATATCTGTATCTCCTCTCTGTGTCCCCTGTAACTCCCTGCCCCCCAATATCTGTATCTCCTCTCTGTGTCCCCTGTAACTCCCTGCCCCCCAATATCTGTATCTCCTCTCTGTGTCCCCTGTAACTCCCTGCCCCCCAATATCTGTATCTCCTCTCTGTGTCCCCTGTAACTCCCTGCCCCCCAATATCTATATCTCCTCACTACCCCTCCTCTCTGTGTCCCCCTATAACTCTCTGCTCCCCAATATCTGTATCTCCTCACTACCCCTCCTCTCTGTCCCCCTATAACTCTCTGCTCCCCAATATCTGTATCTCCTCACTACCCCTCCTCTCTGTCCCCCTATAACTCTCTGCTCCCCAATATCTGTATCTCCTCACTGCTCCTCCTCTGTGTCTCACAAGAGCTGATTATGAATCTGATGCAGACTGTAATGGTTTCAATGCTGCCTGTAGTGGGACGGGCTGCACAGTCACAGATGTGTGAGCTAATGGTTGGGGTGACCTAGAAGAGACCCCCAATAGATCACATACACTACTAGTCAAGCCTGTTTGTGCCACTTTGTTTATCTGTGTTGCCCGTGTGTGTGCGGCAGGACTGCTGATACGGACAGGCGATTGGCCGGCGGATCTGGAGGCGGAGACTTGTGATGCCCCTGAGAAGAGAAGTGCAGGTGAGACTGGGCAAGATGGATGACAAATAGAGGGGGCAGAGGGGCGACAGCAGTACATAAGGGGTTAAATAGAACAAAATACAGGAGAACATGAGTGAGGGGAGAGCAGAGAAATAAAGGGGCACACAAGGGATAATATGGGGGCACATACAGAGAAGATGCCCATGTATTGGCCCACCCTGGGGGATATATCTGGGCATTAATTGGGCAAAAATACGTTGGGCAGCTTTGAAAATCATGTTGATGGGGTACATAATGGGTGAAACATGATAGAGAGAGGGAAATGAGCACCTAAAGGGTTAAACCTGGGGAGGGGAAGGTAGGGACTGAGGGGGCAGAGGGGAGAATGGAAGAGGTACAATTATCAGTAGACGTTGGCAAATAAAGGGTTAAACATGGTAGGGAGGGGACTGAGTGGGCAGGGGTAATAATGGGAGAGTGTTATATATGGGGTTAAACATTGGAAGGAGATGGAGACTGAGGGGCACATTGGTTGGTACACGAGGGGTTAAACGTGGTGCTTGCCCACTGCAGGGGAGCCGGAGCTGCACATTATAATAAAAGAGGAGGAAGAGGTGGATGTGAGACTGTCACCTGATTCTGACTTCCACCACTACAACTTCCTAGGTGAGACCCACCATCCTGCCATTGTGATTGGCTCCTGATACTATTGTACAACTATAACTAGAGTGTCAGCTCTGCTAATGGGTGATTAGGCCCACTGTGTGTATTGCTTGAGTATAATGTCCCCCTCGATCATCCTGTAACAGCACAGACACTCCCGGAACCCCAGCAGCTTCTCAAGCACCGCTCTACTTACCTGCTGTTCCTGCTGAATTGTGCTTAGTACAGGGAATACCTATGTACCATAGTTTTATGGGATCTCTCTGTACAGACTATGAGCAAACTTAGGGACTGTTCCTGCTGAATTGTGCTTAGTACAGGGAATACCTATGTACCATAGTTTTATGGGATCTCTCTGTACAGACTATGAGCAAACTTAGGGGCTGTTCCTGCTGAATTGTGCTTAGTACAGGGAATACCTATGTACCATAGTTTTATGGGATCTCTCTGTACAGACTATGAGCAAACTTAGGGACTGTTCCTGCTGAATTGTGCTTAGTACAGGGAATACCTATGTACCATAGTTTTATGGGATCTCTCTGTACAGACTATGAGCAAACTTAGGGACTGTTCCTGCTGAATTGTGCTTAGTACAGGGAATACCTATGTACCATAGTTTTATGGGATCTCTCTGTACAGACTATGAGCAAACTTAGGGGCTGTTCCTGCTGAATTGTGCTTAGTACAGGGAATACCTATGTACCATAGTTTTATGGGATCTCTCTGTACAGACTATGAGCAAACTTAGGGGACTGTTCCTGCTGAATTGTGCTTAGTACAGGGAATACCTATGTACCATAGTTTTATGGGATCTCTCTGTACAGACTATGAGCAAACTTAGGGACTGTTCCTGCTGAATTGTGCTTAGTACAGGGAATACCTATGCTGCCATAGTTTTATGGGATCTCTCTGTACAGACTATGAGCAAACTTAGGGACTGTTCCTGCTGAATTGTGCTTAGTACAGGGAATACCTATGTACCATAGTTTTATGGGATCTCTCTGTACAGACTATGAGCAAACTTAGGGACTGTTCCTGCTGAATTGTGCTTAGTACAGGGAATATCTATGCAAATTGAGGTGTATGTAGGAGAGTAAAAGCAGTAGTGAAGATGAATGAATACATTTCTATGCGTTGATTAAAGGACCGGTAACATCAAAAAATTTTTTTAAAAAATTTGTTAGTACACAACGAAAAAAAAACACCAACAGAAATTATACTTTAAAAAAGCAAAGTCTTTATTAAAGGAAAACTATACCCCCAAACAATGTAGGTCTCTAGTAAAAGATACTGAGTAAAACAGCTCATGTGTAAAACCTGCTTCATGTAAATGAACCATTATCATAATAATATACTTTTCTAGTAGTATGTGCCATTGGGTAATCATAAATAGAAAATTGCCAAAAAATAAGGGCCGCCCCCTGGGATGGTAAGATTTACTGTGCACACATACAAACCACATGTAAGGTCACATGAGCCAATTAACAGACAGAGTTGTGTCTTTTGCTTCCTCACTTCTTCCTGTTACAGTTAGTGTTGTAGTATTTCTGGTCAGGTGATCTCTGAGGCAGCACAGATAGAGTCACGAAATGGTGGTTCAAGGCAAGAGATGTAAAAGGGCAATATTTATGTAAATATATATTCCAGTTTGGTAAGATTCTTTAATATGTCATTCAATTTGATATAAACTATCTGTTGCTTAAGTATTCATTTTGGGGGTATAGTTTTCCTTTAAGAAATAACTTCTTGTACAGAAAGGGCGAAAGGGCGACCATCCATTGAGCGGCACTTGATTTCTCCTCCCTGGCTCTCTGCTGCTGGATCTTTTAGCTGCCACATTGTGTGCTTTGTGTAGTACAGCGGCGCTTCCAGCATCAACTTTCTGCACATCTGCGGTGCTTTGCTCATCGCTTCCAGCCGCGGTGCAATTACCAACATCCCCGAAGCGCCTTCTGCATTCGCTAATTATCCCAGATCTATGGGTACAGGACGGGAAGGTCCGGACATTAAATGCCGACTCTGCTGCTGCTCTTCTCCTCTTGAGCCGGTTCATCTCTTACTGCTGCCCCTGCGCACCGGCACCGTATCTTCCACCGTGTGTATAATATCTGTGCACAACTCAATGCGTGTTCCGGTGCGCAGGGAAATGTAATTCAAACAAAGCAATTCGCCGGCAGTTGTTCCCGGGCAGCCAGCGAGAGGGGAGACTGGGCCAGGAAGATACGGTGCCGGTGCGCAGGGGCAGCAGTAAGAGATGAACCGGCTCAAGAGGAGAAGAGCAGCAGCAGAGTCGGCATTTAATGTCCGGACCTTCCCGTCCTGTACCCATAGATCTGGGATAATTAGCGAATGCAGAAGGCGCTTCGGGGATGTTGGTAATTGCACCGCGGCTGGAAGCGATGAGCAAAGCACCGCAGATGTGCAGAAAGTTGATGCTGGAAGCGCCGCTGTACTACACAAAGCACACAATGTGGCAGCAGAGAGCCAGGGAGGAGAAATCAAGTGCCGCTCAATGGATGGTCGCCCTTTCGCCCTTTCTGTACAAGAAGTTATTTCTTAATAAAGACTTTGCTTTTTTAAAGTATCATTTGTGTTGGTGTTTTTTTTTCATTGTGTACTAACGAATTTTTAAAAAACATTTTTTTGATGTTACTGGTCCTTTAATTACACATCACTGATGAAGGAGGCGTGTGATTTTTACACCTATAAAAGACTGGAGATTCTCTGGTTACTCCGCACTGATATGTATTGTTGCATCTTCTTCTTTCTCCATTTTCGGGTAACTCTCCCGTTGATAATCTGACTGTAGCTCAGATAAGGGAGTGAGTAAAACGTTGTAAGAAAGTGCGAGTGTATTGAACCCTAAATGTACTGAAGCCTCTTGTCTCACCGTTATCTCCTTCCTCTCCCCAGGGTCACATTTCGGGGTCACCTCGGGGTATGTGCCGGCCTCTATAAACCCCGATTCCCCCGCCGCGTCTCAGAGGCGGTTCTTCCCGGGCCTCTCCTCGCAGGGGGCACAGTCTCAGGATCGGCCATTCTCCTGCCCCGACTGTCATCGCAGTTTCATGCGCAAGTCTCACCTGAGCAGTCACCAGCGCACACACCGGGGGGAGAGGCCGTACCCCTGTGAGGTTTGTGGCAAGCGCTTCCATTACCGGCACCATCTGGTGGGGCACCAGCGCATCCACACGGGGGAGAAGCTGTTCTCATGCGAGCACTGCGGCATCCAGTTCAACCACAAGGGCAACTACCAGACGCACCAGCGCTTGCACACGGGGGAGCGCCCCTTCTCCTGCGACCTGTGCGGCAAGAGCTTTAACCGTAAGGCGGATCTGATCACGCACTGCCGGGTGCACACGGGGGAACGACCCTTCGCTTGTGGCGACTGTGACAGGAGCTTCAGCCGCAAACAGCACCTGGTCATTCACCGCCGCCGCCACACCGGAGAGACGCCCTTCCCATGTGACCAGTGTGAGCAGAGATTTGCCCAGCGCAAGGCCCTACTGCGCCACCAGGAATCCGCTCACTCGGCCGAGCGCCCCCACAGCTGCGCCCAATGTGGGAAAGGATTCGCCTGCCTCTCGCACCTCCTCACACACCAGCGAGCGCATCAGAATGGCGGGAGCAGCTGTGGGGTGGGCGGGAAGCCCTTCTCCTGTGACCAATGCCGCAAAAGCTTTGTAGCCAAGCCTCACCTGCAGGCGCATCAGAGGAGCCACTCACGGGGGTCAGGGGAGCGCCCCTACACCTGCACAGACTGCGGCAAAGACTTCAACAGCCGCCAGTACCTGAGCCGCCACCAGAAGATCCACACGGGGGAGCGGCCGTTCCGCTGTAATGTGTGCGGGGACAGCTTCATCCAGAAACCCAACCTGGAGCGCCACAAGGGCATTCACAGCGGCCAGCGGCCATTCCCATGCTTGGTCTGCGGGGGCACTTTCTATAGGAAGCACAACCTGGTCAGGCACCAGCGCATTCACACCGGCGAGCGGCTGCATTTCAGCTGCAAAGTCTCCCAGCCGCCACTCACTCAGACTCCGCCCCTTCCTGAACACGAGCCGCAGGCGGGGAGCCCCAGTAACAACCTCTGCTGTACCCACCCCGGGGGGCTCACCCAGCACTGAATCACTGGCACCACCGGGCAGGTTTAGCGCCACTGTAATAATGGTGCCAGGGACACTGCCTCACATACAGGGCAGGATTTGCTGGCTGACCAACACAGCCCCTCCCCATTCAGTGAGACAGAGTGGGTTAGATCCATCACACATGGAGCAGAGTGAGGTGCAACTAGGGGTTAGATCCATCACACATGGAGCAGAGTGAGGTGCAACTAGGGGTTAGATCCATCACCCAGGGGCAGAGTGAGGTGCAATTACGTGTTAGATCCATCACACAGGGGCAAAGGGAGGTGCAATTAGGGGTTAGATCCATCACACAGGGGCAGAGTGAGGTACAATTAGGGGTTAGATCCATCACACTGGGCAAAGTGAGGTGCAACTAGGGGTTAGAGCCATCACACGGGGCAAAGTGAGGTGCAATTATGTGTTAGATCCATCACACAGGGGCAAAGTGAGGTGCAATTAGGGGTTAGATCCATCACACAGGGGCAGACTGAGGTGCAACTAGGGGTTAGATCCATCACACAGGGGCAGAGTGAGGTGCAACTAGGGGTTAGATCCATCACACATGGAGCAGAGTGAGGTGCAACTAGGGGTTAGATCCATCACCCAGGGGCAGAGTGAGGTGCAATTACGTGTTAGATCCATCACACAGGGGCAAAGGGAGGTGCAATTAGGGGTTAGATCCATCACACAGGGGCAGAGTGAGGTACAATTAGGGGTTAGATCCATCACAATAGGGCAAAGTGAGGTGCAACTAGGGGTTAGAGCCATCACACGGGGCAAAGTGAGGTGCAATTATGTGTTAGATCCATCACACAGGGGCAAAGTGAGGTGCAATTAGGGGTTAGATCCATCACACAGGGGCAGACTGAGGTGCAACTAGGGGTTAGATCCATCACACAGGGGCAGAGTGAGGTGCAACTAGGGGTTAGATCCATCACACATGGAGCAGAGTGAGGTGCAACTAGGGGTTAGATCCATCACCCAGGGGCAGAGTGAGGTGCAATTACGTGTTAGATCCATCACACAGGGGCAAAGGGAGGTGCAATTAGGGGTTAGATCCATCACACAGGGGCAGAGTGAGGTACAATTAGGGGTTAGATCCATCACAATAGGGCAAAGTGAGGTGCAACTAGGGGTTAGAGCCATCACACGGGGCAAAGTGAGGTGCAATTATGTGTTAGATCCATCACACAGGGGCAAAGTGAGGTGCAATTAGGGGTTAGATCCATCACACAGGGGCAGACTGAGGTGCAACTAGGGGTTAGATCCATCACACAGGGGCAGAGTGAGATGCAACTAGGGGTTAGAGCCATCACACGGGGCAAAGTGAGGTGCAACTAGGGGTTAGATCCATCACACAGGGCCAGAGTGGGGTGCAACTAGGGGTTAGATCCATCACACTGGGCAAAGTGAGGTGCAACTAGGGGTTAGAGCCATCACACGGGGCAAAGTGAGGTGCAATTAGGTGTTAGATCCATCACACAGGGGCAGAGTGAGGTGCAACTAGGGGTTAGATCCATCACATGGGGCAAAGTGAGGTGCAACTAGGGGTTAGATCCATCACACGGGGCAAAGTGAGGTGCAATTATGTGTTAGATCCATCACACAGGGGCAAAGTGAGGTGCAATTAGGGGTTAGATCCATCACACAGGGGCAGACTGAGGTGCAACTAGGGGTTAGATCCATCACACAGGGGCAGAGTGAGGTGCAACTAGGGGTTAGATCCATCACACATGGAGCAGAGTGAGGTGCAACTAGGGGTTAGATCCATCACACAGGGGCAGAGTAAGGTGCAATTACGTGTTAGATCCATCACACGGGCAAACTGAGGTGCAATTAGGGGTTAGAGCCTTCACACAGGGGCAGACTGAGGTGCAACTAGGGGTTAGATCCATCACACAGGGGCAGAGTGAGGTGCAATTAGGGGTTAGATCCATCACACAGGGGCAGACTGAGGTGCAACTAGGGGTTAGATCCATCACACAGGGGCAGAGTGAGGTGCAATTAGGGGTTAGATCCATCACACAGGGGCAGACAGGTGCAACTAGGGGTTAGATCCATCACACAGGGGCAGAGTGAGGTGCAACTAGGGGTTAGAGCCATCACACAGGGGCAGAGTAAGGTGAAATTACGTGTTAGATCCATCACACAGGGGCAAACTGAGGTGCAATTAGGGGTTAGAGCCTTCACACAGGGGCAGAGTGATGTGCAATTAGGTGTTAGATCTATCACACAGAGGGCGGTGCAACTAGGGGTTAGATCCATCACACGGGGCAAAGTGAGGTGCAACTAGGGGTTAGATCCATCACCCAGGGGGCAGAGTGAGGTGCAACTAGGGGTTAGATCCATCACACGGGGCAAAGTGAGGTGCAACTAGGGGTTGGATCCATCACACGGGGCAAAGTGAGGTGCAACTAGGGGTTGGATCCATCACACGGGGCAAAGTGAGGTGCAACTAGGGGTTAGATCCATCACACGGGGCAAAGTGAGGTGCAACTAGGGGTTAGATCCATCACCCAGGGGGCAGAGTGAGGTGCAACTAGGGGTTAGATCCATCACACGGGGCAAAGTGAGGTGCAACTAGGGGTTAGATCCATCACACGGGGCAAAGTGAGGTGCAACTAGGGGTTAGATCCATCACACGGGGCAAAGTGAGGTGCAACTAGGGGTTAGATCCATCACACGGGGCAAAGTGAGGTGCAACTAGGGGTTAGATCCATCACACGGGGCAAAGTGAGGTGCAACTAGGGGTTAGAACCATCACACAGAGGGCGGTGCAACTAGGGGTTAGATCCATCACACGGGGCAAAGTGAGGTGCAACTAGGGGTTAGATCCATCACACGGGGCAAAGTGAGGTGCAACTAGGGGTTAGATCCATCACACGGGGCAAAGTGAGGTGCAACTAGGGGTTAGATCCATCACACGGGGCAAAGTGAGGTGCAACTAGGGGTTAGAACCATCACACAGAGGGCGGTGCAACTAGGGGTTAGATCCATCACACGGGGCAAAGTGAGGTGCAACTAGGGGTTAGATCCATCACACGGGGCAAAGTGAGGTGCAACTAGGGGTTAGATCCATCACACGGGGCAAAGTGAGGTGCAACTAGGGGTTAGAACCATCACACAGAGGGCGGTGCAACTAGGGGTTAGATCCATCACACGGGGCAAAGTGAGGTGCAACTAGGGGTTAGATCCATCACACGGGGCAAAGTGAGGTGCAACTAGGGGTTAGATCCATCACACGGGGCAAAGTGAGGTGCAACTAGGGGTTAGATCCATCACACACATACATTGCACTTTAAGGAGGGCCCACTCTGTCACACTTGTGTGTTTCCCATATTGCTGCCTGATAACAGTGGAGAGGGCCACGTGTAGCTGTGATTTTAGTGTGGGGCCCCAGGCACACGCTAGAGAACATGTATGTACACATAGTGATGCGTGTCACGCACAGGGGGAGGGGTTTGTGGGGCCCTCTCATTGCTCTGGATCTGCCCATATTTATCTACAAGGACTGGGAAATGTAAGAGGGGGGTGGGAATGTTGCCATTAACCATGTGACAAATAATGCGTGAGGGGAGTGGCCATGGCTCCTTGGGGGAGGAGAATGGAAGCCAGTGTTTCCTGTATTTATTAACCCTTTGGGGCATTGCCTGTATAACTTGAATGATACCCAGTGTAACTAAATGCACCCCAGGCTCTAGTAGAATAAACTGACAGCTTGGGGGCCCCGAGTGGAAGGGCCCCTGACATTCTATCTTGTCTCATGTGCCATTTGCCCCTGCGTCTGGGAGGGCCTGTGGGGCATAAAGTCACCCCCCTCACTAGTCTAAGTTAAAGGGGAACTTGTTCTACATGAGACAATAAATGGGCCTTGTTTGGAACCGCCTCCTCTCTTCTTGCACCAATTACACACTGGCTTCCTGTTACCCACATGCTTCTGTCTGGGCAAAAACACCTGATTGGTTGGTGTGGGGCAGAGTGGTGGGCGTGTCCTAGGAAGCACATCAGCGCATGGGGAGCCAATCAGAGCTTTGCAGCTTGGTCCCTGGGAGTATTTAGTCTGATTCACCCTCCTATTGGGCACAGAGCACTCAGGGGCCCCAATAACAATCTTATCATCTGCTTCTGCCCCAAATCTCTTCTTACACTGACTCTGCTGATACCACACCAGGCTCCACCCCCTCCCGGCCCATCTAATGACATCAGGGAGGGGGAGGTCTGACAAGGGCTAGATTGGTGACCCCTATAGCTGGGATGTTAGCCCAACCCACCCATGACTAATAGGGCGGGACCTGCACTGACTGTACAAAGCCTTTAGATCCCCCACACACTATGTTGGCTCCAGAAGCTTGTGGGCAGGGCTTACACAAAACACATGTGATGGGTTGGTCAGCTGATCACTCACCTTTCTACCTACGAACAACCACAGGAAAGAGCACACTGCAACCAACCCTACACTATTGGCTCAGGAACTGCCCCACTTCTAATACTGCCACTAGCAACTGTAGTAAGAAAGTACTCCCTGCAGCCTTGTGCCTTTATATGGTCACAGAACAACCCCTCAGTGACTTCTAATATCCTTATCATTTACAGTAGGGGGTACATTATCCCTTATAATACATGAGTGATACTCAGAGTTCCCTGTATAACTCAGCCTGCAGCCTTGTGTCTTTATATGGTCACAGAACAACCCCTCAGTGACTTCTAATATCCTTATCATTTACAGTAGGGGGTACATTATCCCTTATAATACATGAGTGATACTCAGAGTTCCCTGTATAACTCAGCCTGCAGCCTTGTGCCTTTATATGGTCACAGAACAACCCCTCAGTGACTTCTAATATCCTTATCATTTACAGTAGGGGGTACATTATCCCTTATAATACATGAGTGATACTCAGAGTTCCCTGTATAACTCAGCCTGCAGCCTTGTGCCTTTATATGGTCACAGAACAACCCCTCAGTGACTTCTAATATCCTTATCATTTACAGTAGGGGGTACATTAGCCCTTATAATACATGAGTGATACTCAGAGTTCCCTGTATAACTCAGCCTGCAGCCTTGTGCCTTTATATGGTCACAGAACAACCCCTCAGTGACTTCTAATATCCTTATCATTTACAGTAGGGGGTACATGATCCCTTATAATACATGAGTGATACTCAGAGACTGAGGGTATCATTAGGGAAGCCCAGTGGACTGGAGGGGGGCCACCAAGGCTGCACCTATGAACAGGGAGATTGATATAAACATACAGAGTTCAAACTTCTCTCATTCTCTTGCACCCACTCGCACTGCTGAAATGTGTAGTTGTGCGATGTCCTAACAAGAAGAGAAATGTGCCCTTGGCTGGAGTTGACAAACGATCACTAGTAGATGAAGCAGCAGAAGACCGATGTGCTGACAAAACAAGATGGTGCCAAGCAAAATGTGCATTAGAAGAGCTGCTGGTGGACAATAAGAAAGAAAAAAAACTGGGTCAGACAAAAGAATATGGAGAATAAGATAAGTCAAAGGATAAGAAGATGATAGGGCAGAAGACCATGTAGACCAGAGCTGTCCAACTTCTGTGGTACCGAGGGCCAACATTTAACTGGCCTATGTGGTGGTGGTGGTGGTGGGCCAATAATGGAAGTCAGTGTAGGCCACTCCCCCTTTTTAAACCACACCCATTGTAAACCACACCCACATTACCACAAGAATGTTTAAGATCATATCCACATTAACGGTGGTAACACACCAAAAAACCAAATGGTTGGTCTCACTGAAGGGAAATCAGTCATATGTGAGACATTGAAGTCATGTTACAACATATCCACCCATTTGCCTCCTCCTCCCCTGTGGAAAATACAACCCCCCACACCTTAGGGGCCCCTAACAACAATTTCCAAATGCTAATAACCCCCCAGAACAAACCCCTAACAGACTTACATTCCACAGGTAGCGTAGGGCAAGCAGAGAATGAGACACACAGGGAGGAAGACAGAAGAGAGCAGGAGACAGGGAAAGCTCTCAGTCTAATATGTACTACATACAGTCACACAGTGCTGGGGCCCCATTAGTATTTTGTATAAAGTCTGAACAGGAGAACAATGTGGCAGTTTCAGTCTGGGTCTCAGGTAGAACAGTACAGGGGCTTTAGGATATAAACAATAGAGGGGTCTCAGGTAGAACAGTACAGGGGCTTTAGGATAGAAACAATAGAGGGGTCTCAGGTAGAACAGTACAGGGGCTTTAGGATATAAACAATAGAGGGGTCTCAGGTAGAACAGTACAGGGGCTTTAGGATAGAAACAATAGAGGGGTCTCAGGTAGAACAGTACAGGGGCTTTAGGATAGAAACAATAGAGGGGTCTCAGGTAGAACAGTACAGGGGCTTTAGGATAGAAACAATAGAGGGGTCTCAGGTAGAACAGTACAGGGGCTTTAGGATAGAAACAATAGAGGGGTCTCAGGTAGAACAGTACAGGGGCTTTAGGATAGAAACAATAGAGGGGTCTCAGGTAGAACAGTACAGGGGCTTTAGAGTATAAACAATAGAGGGGTCTCAGGTAGAACAGTACAGGGGCTTTAGGATAGAAACAATAGAGGGGTCTCAGGTAGAACAGTACAGGGGCTTTAGGATAGAAACAATAGAGGGGTCTCAGGTAGAACAGTACAGGGGCTTTAGGATAGAAACAATAGAGGGGTCTCAGGTAGAACAGTACAGGGGCTTTAGGATATAAACAATAGAGGGGTCTCAGGTAGAACAGTACAGGGGCTTTAGGATAGAAACAATAGAGGGGTCTCAGGTAGAACAGTACAGGGGCTTTAGGATAGAAACAATAGAGGGGTCTCAGGTAGAACAGTACAGGGGCTTTAGGATAGAAACAATAGAGGGGTCTCAGGTAGAACAGTACAGGGGCTTTAGGATAGAAACAATAGAGGGGTCTCAGGTAGAACAGTACAGGGGCTTTAGGATAGAAACAATAGAGGGGTCTCAGGTAGAACAGTACAGGGGCTTTAGAGTATAAACAATAGAGGGGTCTCAGGTAGAACAGTACAGGGGCTTTAGGATAGAAACAATAGAGGGGTCTCAGGTAGAACAGTACAGGGGCTTTAGGATAGAAACAATAGAGGGGTCTCAGGTAGAACAGTACAGGGGCTTTAGGATAGAAACAATAGAGGGGTCTCAGGTAGAACAGTACAGGGGCTTTAGGATAGAAACAATAGAGGGGTCTCAGGTAGAACAGTACAGGGGCTTTAGGATAGAAACAATAGAGGGGTCTCAGGTAGAACAGTACAGGGGCTTTAGGATATAAACAATAGAGGGGTCTCAGGTAGAACAGTACAGGGGCTTTAGGATAGAAACAATAGAGGGGTCTCAGGTAGAACAGTACAGGGGCTTTAGGATAGAAACAATAGAGGGGTCTCAGGTAGAACAGTACAGGGGCTTTAGAGTATAAACAATAGAGGGGTCTCAGGTAGAACAGTACAGGGGCTTTAGGATAGAAACAATAGAGGGGTCTCAGGTAGAACAGTACAGGGGCTTTAGGATAGAAACAATAGAGGGGTCTCAGGTAGAACAGTACAGGGGCTTTAGGATAGAAACAATAGAGGGGTCTCAGGTAGAACAGTACAGGGGCTTTAGAGTATAAACAATAGAGGGGTCTCAGGTAGAACAGTACAGGGGCTTTAGGATAGAAACAATAGAGGGGTCTCAGGTAGAACAGTACAGGGGCTTTAGGATAGAAACAATAGAGGGGTCTCAGGTAGAACAGTACAGGGGCTTTAGGATAGAAACAATAGAGGGGTCTCAGGTAGAACAGTACAGGGGCTTTAGGATAGAAACAATAGAGGGGTCTCAGGTAGAACAGTACAGGGGCTTTAGGATAGAAACAATAGAGGGGTCTCAGGTAGAACAGTACAGGGGCTTTAGGATAGAAACAATAGAGGGGTCTCAGGTAGAACAGTACAGGGGCTTTAGGATAGAAACAATAGAGGGGTCTCAGGTAGAACAGTACAGGGGCTTTAGGATAGAAACAATAGAGGGGTCTCAGGTAGAACAGTACAGGGGCTTTAGGATAGAAACAATAGAGGGGTCTCAGGTAGAACAGTACAGGGGCTTTAGGATAGAAACAATAGAGGGGTCTCAGGTAGAACAGTACAGGGGCTTTAGGATAGAAACAATAGAGGGGTCTCAGGTAGAACAGTACAGGGGCTTTAGAGTATAAACAATAGAGGGGTCTCAGGTAGAACAGTACAGGGGCTTTAGGATAGAAACAATAGAGGGGTCTCAGGTAGAACAGTACAGGGGCTTTAGGATAGAAACAATAGAGGGGTCTCAGGTAGAACAGTACAGGGGCTTTAGGGTATAAACCAGTGATCCCCAACCAGTAGCTCGCGAGCAACATGTTGCTCTCCAACCCCTTGGATGTTGCTCTCAGTGGCCTCAAAGCAGGTGCTTATTTTTGAATTCCAGGCTTGGAGGCAAGTTTTGGTTGTATAAAAACCATGTGTACTGCCAAACAGAGCTTCAATGTAGGTTGCCAATCCACATTTGGCACCCCAAGAACATTTTTCATGCTTGTGTTGCTCCCCAACTCCTTTTACTTCTGAATGTTGCTCAAGGGTTCAAAAGGTTGCGGACCCCTGGTATAAACAATAGAGGGGTCTCAGGTAGAACAGTACAGGGGCTTTAGGGTATAAACAATAGAGGGGTCTCAGGTAGAACAGTACAGGGGCTTTAGGATAGAAACAATAGAGGGGTCTCAGGTAGAACAGTACAGGGGCTTTAGGATAGAAACAATAGAGGGGTCTCAGGTAGAACAGTACAGGGGCTTTAGGATAGAAACAATAGAGGGGTCTCAGGTAGAACAGTACAGGGGCTTTAGGATAGAAACAATAGAGGGGTCTCAGGTAGAACAGTACAGGGGCTTTAGGATAGAAACAATAGAGGGGTCTCAGGTAGAACAGTACAGGGGCTTTAGGATAGAAACAATAGAGGGGTCTCAGGTAGAACAGTACAGGGGCTTTAGGATAGAAACAATAGAGGGGTCTCAGGTAGAACAGTACAGGGGCTTTAGGATAGAAACAATAGAGGGGTCTCAGGTAGAACAGTACAGGGGCTTTAGGATAGAAACAATAGAGGGGTCTCAGGTAGAACAGTACAGGGGCTTTAGGATAGAAACAATAGAGGGGTCTCAGGTAGAACAGTACAGGGGCTTTAGGGGTGTGAACAATAGAGGTGTCACAAGTGAACAATACAGGGGGATCACAGTGTGAATTTGAGGTTTAAACAATGCAGGGGTCAGTTCATCTCTGTAGTGATACCTTTTACAAGTTTACATATGGTAATCATACACAGCATGTGGGGGGGCCAAAGAAGGGGGAGGGTCGCGGGCCGCCAGTTGGACAGCCCTGATGTAGACCAGGAGGACAGCAGAGGAGAGAATGAATAAAACAACAAAACAAGGGTGAAGACCATTTGAAGGACAACAACATACAAGAGTAGACAATGAACGAGACAGAAAGCAAAAAGAAAAGATTATGGTGCATGGGAGGCGACCATGAATTAGACAACTCCAGCACATTGGAGAAGTCCATGTTGAAGATGGAGAGAAGTCCAAGTTGAAGAAGGAGAGAAGCCCAAGTTGAAGAAGACCATCACAGGGAAGAAGACCATGTAGAAGGAGACGACAAGAGTAGGAGAGAAAAGCATGTAGGTGACCAAAAGACTTACACGGGGTGGGGTAGAAAAGAGGAGCAACAGAGAGAAAAGATGGAGATAGTTGGGGCAATAATTGCACATGGGATGACTAAACCATTTAACTGCTGAAAGCTTGACACTCGGGCCGATTTTGAAACAGAAGTACTACATTACACAGTTGCCACAGCAACCAACCAGCAATTTGTTTCAACAGTCTCCTACAGGTTAGAAAAGCAATGGTCTGATTGGTTGCTAGTGGCAACTGCACTTGTGCAAGGCAGTGACTCATTGAGCCCTGGTGAGTAGTGTATATATAGTGAATAAAGTACCCCCTCTTGTAAAATATAAGGATATTATTAGTTACCGAGGAGTTTCATGACCATGGCCGAAGGCCGAGTGTTTTTATACAGGTCATGGAACTCCAAGGTAACTTCTAATATCCTCATATTTTACAACTCGGGGGGACTTTATTTATTATAGTATACAAATTTTACTGAGTCATGTGACAGAAATGACATCACTACTCACCGTTTATAACTGATGACATCACTACTCACCATTTATGAGGATATAATTTACAGGATATTCATGGCTTTTGTGTATTATATGTATATAATGTGCAAATAAAGCACAAAGAGTCAAAAATCAAAGAATTTATTAAATAAAATGAAACACGTGAGAGCAGCCAATCAAAAAATCAATCTGTACATTTGGATAATATGAAGTGGCTGAACTGGTGTCACTAGAAAGATGGACATGCCCTGGATCAGATATTATTTGTAGGAAGAACCTGGCATAACTTCTGCCCCCATCAAGCCCTGGCCTCACTTCTTGCTTTGAAGCTTCCCTTGGGGTTCCTTGCCCTTCCCTCCCTCCTTCCTCATCCTCTCAGGGGTTGCCACCTTGGGGCTGCTCTCAAGTCGTGGCTTCTTTGCAGGGGGCGTGCATTTTGTCTTCTGCTTTTCATCTACAATTAGTTCCTTCTTTGCTGGAATGAAGTTTCTGGCCTTCTGCTTTTCTTCTTCCGACTCCTTTGTGGTGGTGGCACCTTTGCCGATTGGCTTCTCTTCACCAAGCAGCTCCTTATTTGTGGGAGCAGCCACTCTGACATTCTGCTTCTCCTCCCCATCGGACTCCCTTTTAGCAGTAGTAGCACCTTTGGCCTTCTGCTTCTCCTCCCCTAGCATATCCCTTTTAGCACTTTTGGCCTTCTGCTTTTCTTCATTTAGCAGCTCTTTCTCTGCAGGGGCAGCACCTTTAACTTTTGGTTGTGCATCACCGTTTGCTCCTTCTGGAAACTCCCTTTGCCCCTTTTTTATCTGCTCCTGTTTTTTGTCTTTCTTTCCATTGTCTTCATTTGGCCTCTTTTTCTCCTCTTCCACACTACTTGCTTCTCCTTGACCACCTTCAGTCAGCTTTTTCTTCAGCGCTCCTTTCTCTGCTTTTGCTGCCTTGGCTTTGAGCTTCTCTTCCTTGCTGCCTTCTGCTGCTTTTGACTTGAGCTTGGCTTCACCTAGTACTTTGCTTTTCATTAGTTTTTTTATTTTTTGCTCTTTGTTCTCAACCTTGATCATCTTTTTCTCAACTTCTTCGGAGGAGACCGTGCTGGAGACTTCTACATCTTCCTTAATCCTCTTCCTTTTCTGGACCTTCAGAACCTTTCCTTTATTCACACCTTGGCAGATTTTCAGGTGCCGGAAAAGCCAGGTCTGGAGAAGGAAGTACTTTTTGCAGTGGATACAGGAAAAGAGACCTTTCTTACCATGGGCAAGCTTGTGACGTTCCAGGGTCTTACGCCGAGCGAAGCTGACTCCACACTTTGCACAAGAGAATGGCTTTTCTCCTTTATGCTTCTGCTGATGCCGATCTAAGTTTGCCTTGTAAATAAAGCTTCTGTTACATATGGGGCAAGGGTATGATGTCTGCACTGTGTGCACCCTGCTATGCACTGCAAGCCTGCCCTTGTTGGTAAAAACTCGCTCACATTCCTTGCACTGGACAGGAAGCTCTACGGGTAGAATGCATTCATGGAGCTCCAGGTCGCTGCTTTGCTTGAATTCTTTAAGGCAGACAGAACATTCATACGAGGTGACCAGGAGGGGTGGTTGGTTGGTGTGTGTATAGCGATGGGCCAGAAGACTAGATTTCTGCCTGAAACTGCTTTGACACACTGAACAGACATGAGGACGTACCCCTGTGTGCACACGCCTGTGGATAGTCAGGTGGTTTATCTTTGCAAAGCTCTTGTCACAGTCGGAGCATGCATAAGGGCGGTCCCCCGTATGAGTCTGAATGTGATTATCCAGTAAATGCTTATAAGGAAAGTTCTGCCCACACTCGGAGCACTGGAAACTTGATATTTCAGATGCATTTGGCTCTTCCTTTATGGACATGGTGGGTAGGTTTTTGTAGGTCGGCACTTCATCAGATTTATCATCTCCACTAAGAGAACTTTTAGTGGTTTCTATGGGGTGTAGCCCATCATCACTAACCACAACAGACTTGCCTTCCGATTTAATAGCAAGCGAATTTACCGTTGAGAGCATGCTGTCTGCCGACTGTTTTCTGGGGGGCCGTCCCCTCTTTTTGGGTGTGGGTGGAGAAAGGTCTTCAATACTCTTTAGCTTCTTTCTGCTTTTCTCCAGTTGCACAGAGCTCAGTTTCCTCTTCTTGGATTGACCCGGTGGCCCTTTTAAGAGCTGCAATTTCTTTTCTTTAAATGCTTTACTGAGTTTAGCCTGGTTGGGTGCTTTGAATTTTGCCAGCATTTTGGACTGCTTGCCGTGGGGTAAAGAGCTCAAGACTTTAGCTTTGTGAGCTTTAGGTAACTCAGGCGGACTCAGTTCGAGTATGGCGTCAGACAGAACTCCCTGCTCTTTCCCCTTCATCCGGCACAAACGACATTTCTTGGAGTGTCGTCCAGCTCTTCGCTTAAAGCGGAACAGGCAGCCACAAGACTCACATGGAGTCCCTGTATGCGTGACGATGTGGAGCTGAAGGTATCGAGGCAGCCGGAAGGCCTTGCCGCACACATCACACACGTGTGGCTTAAGAAGCAAGTCTTCGGATCGCTTGTCTGTACCTCTGCCTGGAACGCTTTCCTCACCAAAAGATTTTTCCCAGCTAGTGGACATTAACTCTGCATCTCCTTCCAAGGGTGGAATCTGGCTTTCTTCCTCAAGATGAGGCTCATTATGGCACTCTCTCACAGGAGCCATGGACTTGCGGGCATATTTTCCTCTCTTCTGGGGGATTTTTTTGTTGCCTGCTCTCTGGAAGGACACATCCCCCTTTCTTCCTCGCTTAATGATCTTTTGGGGACTTAAAATGGGAGCCTGAAGGTTCTGTTTGGAGGCAGAATATGTGAGCTGTGATGCATCCAATGCTGTGCTCTTAGTATGTTGCCGGCACATCTTGCATTGCTTCAGGGTCTGCTTTCCTCCCTGTCGGACAATTAAATAGCACTTGCAGGGCTGAGTCTGTGCCATAAAATGTTCCTTCATGTGCTTCACTATGAACATACACTGGAGGAATGACACACCGCACTGCAAGCACTTGTACACTTTGGGGACAGTGGCAGGAAGAACATTGCCCTTTGTTGGTTGCCTACCTCTCTTCTTCCGAACCTCTGAATGTTCTGCATTGGGGTCCATGCCAAGGGAGCCATCAGCTGATTTAGCTCTTTGCCTCACGTGCGGACGTTTCAGCTGTGTTAATTCTATCTCTGAATCGGCACCCAACACGTCTTCTGTATTGGGGGCACATGGAAGGGTGAGGTCCGAGTCCTCATTAAGGTCTGTTGAGAACTTTGTGCCAGAAGTTATCATGTCCTCTTCTTCCGAGTAGCGTGTGAAAAGTAGACGTTTCTCTTGCCTTTTCACAATGGTGTTCTGAATGCACTGCTGACACTTTCTGGCTAGCCGTTTCATTTTATACTTGTGTGGCATGGGGGAGCCACACGTAATGCACAGGTGCGATGTATGACATTTCATGTGGCCGGCCAGAAGTACAGGAAGCCTGAATGTTTTGTCACACTTTGGGCAGTTGTACATCTTGTTGACTTTTGCATTGGGTTCCTCAGGCTCCACACTGTGAGGTTCTGTGGCAGAATCCAGATCTTGTTTCACATCAGCAGGAATCATCTCAATGCTTTTGTTCTCCATCACAGTCATAGAGCTCTTGGAGAAGTTGGAACAGACGTGTGAAGGAGACTTGTTTCCATTCATGTGTTCCCCACATGTCAAACACGGGACTGACCCTTCCTGCTCCACTTCATCAGAAACAGAGGCGCTAAGTGCAACATCGGCATTATTTCCCTCTTTCCTCTTTGGTGGGGCACTTTTATCAAGACTCCTCTCACCTACACAGCTCAATGCTGCTTCAGTTGGGATAAATGCTGCTAAACAGTCAGTTTGGGGGATTGTCCCCTTCTCTATTTCATGCATGATTACCTTCTCTTGGGATGAGGCATCCATAGGAGAGACCCACCTGGAGATATCTTCATTCCCTTCAGTTCTCTCAGGCTGTACTCCTGTTAATGCCAAGTCCATAATGTCAATGCCATGGGATTGGGAGACCCCTGTAGCCCCAGTTTCCCCCTCCCTTGATACAATGAGTGCAGTTTCAGCAGTCACACTCTCAACATTTCGTAAAATGCCTTCTTGTAAATCAGGCCTTTTATCCAGGGAATGCTGTTCCTGCTCACTATGCCCACCAATCGGAGTATTGTTCTTCTCTTCTCCTATAGGCAGCACATCATGAATACCACTAATAATTTGACTTTCATCATACTGACCAAGACCATAATGTCTTGCCATCTCCACTGGGCTGTCTTCTAGAGTTTTTCTTTGGTCACTGTAGTCATGATCTACAATGGATGGGTTCAAGGTTTCTGCATGAGTTGTAGTCCTGTCAGGCTCTGGAGATCTTAGGTCTTGGCCATGTCTGTAAGTGGTTGAAACTTGGTCATCCTTGCCCTGACTTTCTGGTTCGTGGCAAAACAGAGAGTCAGCAGCATTTTGATGGATCAGCATATAATCATCTTTCTTTGTGGGAGGAGCCTGAGCATTCTCGGCAGTTTCTAACTGTGAGGAATCTCCAGCACCAGTCTCTAGGTGAGGCTTCAGCAAACTCCCATCATCCACTAGTTGTGCACTTCTCTCACATGGCAAGTCTTGTCGTTGCCGATGACCGACACCAACCTTTGCTGAAGTGGTCTCAGTGCCTTGGACAGTAGCTGCAGAGTGGTGTGCATCTCGCACAAGAGACTGTTTCAGGTCTATGAATGTCTCATGGGAAGGGAGTTTTTCAATATTAACTGGTACAAGGCTCACACCTTTTACCCCAGATTGTGTGTTCTGCCCCAGCATATTTTTGTGGTCCCCATTGCCCATGTCTGACTGGGAGTCTAGTTCTGATGTTATCGCTATGTCAGTCCTGAGAGCGGAGATGCAAACAGTACATGCGTCTATTTCACCAACCTGTTCTGAATGGTCAGTGGGAGCCTCCCTCTCTTGGTATTCTGGTAACCCCCCAGCCTGGGCAGTACCTGGCACTCTCACATCCTCTGCTTGCAACACACTGGTACCTTCAGCTAATAAGCTGCCTTTCTGTTTCTGCTCAGAGGGTACAAGAAAGTTACAAGTCTCTTCCGGGACAGAATCGGTTTGCTTTGTGCTGTTGGTACCAGGACCATCATGCCCCTTGGAAGGGAGTACAGACTGGGAATAGGTAGGTGGAGAGGATACAGTTATGCCATCCAGAGAACTGTCCAGTTCTGTACTGACCTGATAAGGTATAACATGGGGTACACTTATTGGTTCTGTCCCTTTAGAGAGTGAATCATCTAGTGTCTCTATTGGATCATCTATTGTCTCTATTGGATCATCTATTGGATCATCTATTGGATCATCTATTGGATCATCTATTGGATCATCTATTGGATCATCTATTGGATCATCTATTGGATCATCTAGTGTCTCTATTGGATCATCTAGTGTCTCTATTGGATCATCTAGTGTCTCTATTGGATCATCTAGTGTCTCTATTGGTAGTGCTGGGTCACCACTGGTCAGCCTCCCTGACTCATTGTGCATGGGGGTCTCTGCGGTGGTTATACTGGGGGTAGCACTGCACACAACCGCCCCTGGGGAGAGGTTGGATTCCATTTTACCAACATCTGTTTCTACAGGACAAACAGTTGGGGTGTCAGTGTGGGGCACAAGCTGAAGGGGCATATGTGACTGGAGATTGGTTGAGGCGAGTGTTTCTCCATCGTTCTTTTCTTGCTGGGTTCTGTCAGTTCTTTGCTCACAGGGAGTGGAGTCCACAGATGAGAGCACATGTGTCCCTGTGGCAGGGGCTTGTTGGGGCCCATTCATTGTGTGGGTGCTGAACACTTCCGTTAGCAGTTCTATTGAGTTCCCAAACGCATCCATCAAGTGGACTGTGGTGTCGGAGAATCTGGAAACCCGAAACTCAAGGGAACTTCTTTTCTCTGCTGAATCCTTCCTCTGGGCACAGGGCTGGGCCTGGCTCCGGCTGAGTCGGGTGACACATTCTATGGGGGCGGGGCTCTGCTGGCTTCCATGCCCCTTTCTGAACTGCACCAGGGAGTTGAGTAGGAGCTCAGGTTTGCTTGGGATGGGCTGGACATTTACACAGTCAGAGGTTAAAGGGGCAACAGTCCGACAGCTCCTTGTGGATATGACCCGTGTGGCACTCGGTTTGGCTGAAATTAAATAGTCAGAAGTGGCCCCTCCCCCGTGACTCCTCTCGTGCACCTGCAGGAAGATCTGGTGGTGGAAGCCCCTCCCACAGTAGGAGCACATGAAAGGCTTCTTGGCCACGTGGCTCTGTCGGTGGGAGCTGAGCTGCACTTTACTACTGAAGGTCTCATTGCACTCTATGCACAAGTATTGCTGTGTGTCACTCGCACTCATCAGGGCCACATCAGGCTCTTGATTTGTGGTTGAGGAGAGTCTCTGGCGGGTGGTAACACATCCATCAAGTGCTGTGGCGCTTCTCTCTTTCCCCTGCATCTTGCACGGCCACTTCCTGCTCCGTCACTTCCTGCTCTGACTCCAGGTTCCTGCAGGGACCCCAGACAAACTGCATGTTATTCCAACGCTTGCACAAACGCACACAGTCAAACACACACACACACATACAATGATGTTGCACAGGAGAGAGTTATAGTACTGCTGGGCACCTCACAGAAGGGAAGGCTTATTTATTATACAGGAGCATGAAAGTGCCAGGTGCAGCAAGTTGTATTCTGCCTGCGATCAGCACTTACATGCGCCTGTAGCGATGGCATTAAAATTGAACATTCGGGGGGGGGGGGGGGCAGGTTAAAGCGCTTGTCAGTCTGAGCCCATAATATGACAAGTGGGGGGGGGCAGACTTACCCATGAGATGTTTCTGGTTGTGAGTGTGCGACACGATCAGTTGGATCTTTATCCCTGGATACAATTAAACCTACTGTATATTTCCTATTGGCCAGTCTCTATATTCTCTCACAGGCACAGAGTATTTCTAAGCTGTTCTCTGATTGGCTATTTGAACGTGTGTTGTGATTGGATACCGAGTATGAGGCTGGAGATGTGCAAAGTTGGGCAGAAACGGGCCCACTCTGTCCCTGCAGAGCCACTTGTGTGGGGCCAACAAACATACAACACTATCACTGGCCCATGGGCCAACAACTGATCAGTCCCACTGGAGCAAGCGTCTGATTGGCTGGATCAGATCCTCTGGTTTGGCAACTGCACTGATGAGCGGCTGTTGTGGTGTAAATGGCGCCTCATGTCTGTGTCTGGACATCATTGGCACAATTACAACTGTCGGCTAATAGCCAGTCTATAAGAAGAGTCCATGGGGGGTTCCTTTATAAGAACATGTGGATATATGGGATAGGTGGGGTATACAGGGGTACAGTAACACCCCATGGGCACATCCAGGCCTCTCCCAGGATAACAGTAAATTTCCCACAATGCACGGCAGCTCACAGATCTCTCATGGACTGCTCTGCATAGCCTGTTACTCACATTACAGCTGGGCACAATCCAGTACAGTCTGCAGCAAGCACTGGAACCAGTTATTTATTGTGAGGGGCCCATATTACATAAAGCAGCTTGATTACCTACCACCAGCTAAATGGCTACAGTTGCACATTCACACTACTTACAGTCATTGCCACCTGGCCTGGAGCTGCTCTCTGGTTGCTATGCTCACTGACCCCCAGCAACCAAACACAGGTTGTGAATGTGAGGCTTGGGTTTTATTTATCACTATTACAGTTAAGTCCATAAATCTTTGGACAGAGAACTTTTCACTAATTTTGGTTCTGTACATGACCACAATGAAGTTTAAATGAAACAATTCAGATGCAGTTGAACTGCAGACTTTCAGCTTTAATTCAGTGGGTTGAACAAAAAGATTGTATAAAAATGTGACAAACTAAAGACTTTTTTAACACAATCACTTTCATTTCAGGGGCTCACAAGTAATTGGAGAATTGAGTCAAAGTCTATTTCATGGGCAGGTGGGGCAATTCCTTGGTTATGTCATTATCAATGAAGCAGATAAAAGCCCTGGAGTTGATTTGAGGGGGGGGGGGGTGTATGTGGAACAGACAACATGAGGACAAAGGAGCTCTCCATGCAGGTCAAACAAGTCCTCCTTAAGCTGCAAAAACAGAAAAAACCCATCTGAGAAATGTCTCCAATATTAGGAGAGGCAAAATCTCCAGTTTGGTACATGGTGAGAAAGAAAGAAATGACTGTGGAGGACAAGAGTGGTGGATGATCTCAGAATCATTTCCATGGGGAAGAGAAAGCCCTTGACAAGAGCCAAACAAGTGAAGAACAGTCTCCAGGAGGTAGAGTCTCCATATCCAAGTCTACCATAAAGAGAAGACTGTATGAAAGTAAATACAGAGGGGGCACTGCAAGGTACAAGCCACTCATAAGCATCAACAATACAAAGGCTACATTGGACTTTGCTAAAAACAATCCAACACAGTTGTGGAAAAAGATTCTTTGGACAGATGAAACCAAGATGAAGCTCTAGCAGAATGATGGCAAGAGTAAAAAAGTGTGGAGAAGGCTTGGGAAGAGCTGATGATCCAAAGCAAAGCACAGTTGTGTATAAAACATTTGGGGGGCAGTGTGATGGCTTGGGGTGCATGGCTGCCAGTGGGACACTAGTGTTTATCCATCATGTGACACAGAAGCACAAGAATGAATTGTGAGCTCTTCAGAGACACTGTCTGCTCAAATCCAGCTAAATGCACTCACATTGATTGGGAGGCGTCTCATAATGAGCCAAAACATAGAGCCAAAGCAACCCAGGAGTTTATTAAAGCAAAGAAGTGGAATATTCACCTGATGTGAAGCCAATTGAGCTGCATTTCACTTGTTGAAGACTAAACTTGGGACAGAAAGGCCACAAACAAAGAGCAAGTGAAAGAAGCGGCTGCAGTAAAGGCCTGGCAGAGCATTAAACAGGAGCAAAGCCACAATCTGCTGATGTCCATGAGTTCAACACTTCAGCCTGTCATTATTATTATTATTTTATTATTAACATGTATTTATATATCGCCAACATATTTCGTAGCACTGTCATTGCAGCAAAGGATTTTCCACCAACTATTAGACATGAACATTTCATTTTCACTTTTTTCATTTCTCCAATTACTTGTGAGCCCCTGAAATGAAGCGATTGTGTTAAATAAAGACTTTAGTTTGTCACATTTTTATACAATCTTTTTGTTCAACCCACTGAATTAAAGCTGAAAGTCTGCAGTTCAACTACATCTGAGTTGTTTCATTTAAACTTCATTGTGATCATGTACAGAACCAACATTAGACACAAGTTGTCTCTGTCCAAAGATTTCTGGGTCTGACTGTCTGTGTTATTCACTCAAGTAACAGAGACAATACATGTGACCCCCCAGCAGCCCCACAATGACAAGTGAGAATGAGGAGAGACAGGCGGAGAATGGGGAGAGCCAGGCGGAGAGAGACGGGGAGAATGAGGAGAAACCGGGGCAGAGAGGGACAGGGGGAGAACGAGGAGAGACAGGGGGAGAATCAATGAGAGGCTGAGGGGCCGCAGAGCGGACGCAGGAGGGACAGACATTACTCATTGAGAGCGAAAAGCTGAGGAGAAATATCGGGAGACTCTGGGAGATTTCATGTAGAGCCGAGACGGAAAAAGAGCAAAGTTTCCGGCGACAGAGAAACAAACTCACCCTCACTGATATCCCGGAACTGCCCCACAGACTATCGCTAACCCGGAAGTGCTTCTCTGTCACCTTGCACCGTGATGTATTTCGGGAAACAGGGGAAAGGCCTTCTAAAGGCTGGGCGAATACTGATTGGCTGGGGAGCAGCCAGCGTGCGGGAGGGGTGGGGCCAACCCTCTCGTCATCTGAGTATTACACGTCACTGTAACGCCCGCCCCTCTCCCTTCATCTGCTTATGTATTCTCTGTATATAGATCCGGCACGTCTATCTATAGACCTCTCTCTACTTCCGCAGTTAAATAGTCCAATTCTTTCCAAATCCTCCTCTGTGACCCCATGTATCCCCCAAATCCTCCTGTGTGACCCCAACATCCCCATGTATCCCCCAAATGCTCCTCTGTGACCCCAACATCCCCATGTATCCCCCAAATCCTCCTGTGTGACCCCATGTATCCCCCAAATCCTCCTGTGTGACCCCAACATCCCCATGTATCCCCCAAATGCTCCTGTGTGACCCCAACATCCCCATGTATCCCCCAAATCCTCCTGTGTGACCCCAACATCCCCATGTATCCCCCAAATCCTCCTGTGTGACCCCAACATCCCCCATGTATCCCCCAAATCCTCCTGTGTGACCCCATCCCCCCATGTATTCCCCAAATCTTCCTGTGTGACCCCAACATCCCCATGTATTCCCCAAATCTTCCTGTGTGACCCCAACATCCCCCCATGTATCCCCCAAATCCTCCTGTGTGACCCCAACATCCCCATGTATCCCCCAAATCCTCCTGTGTGACCCCAACATGCCCCATGTATCCCCCAAATCTTCCTGTGTGACCCCAACATCCCCCATGTATCCCCCAAATCCTCCTGTGTGACCCCATCCATACCTCCCAACTGTCCCTTTTTTGGAGGGACAGTCCCTCTTTTGACAGCTCAACCCGCAGTCCCTCATTTGTACTGGAAAGTCCCTCTTTTCTGTACAAAAAAAGAAACAAAGTTTCTCACTTAATTGGCTTTTAGCAGAGAGCCCAGAACAGCTAACAGGTGCAAATAAGATACTTTGTAACAATTTTAAAAAGACACAAAAACAGTTTAGAGAAGGAGAAATATTTTCAAACTTTCATAACCTGCCAAATTTTGTAAAACAAACATGGTAATTAGGGGGTGTGGCCACAGAAAGGGGTGTGGTCAAAAAAATTGCTACGCTACGTGCGTAAAAAATTTTTTGTCCCTCTTTTTACTTCCAAAATGTTGGGAGGTATGCCCATCCCCCCATGTATCCCCCAAATCCTCCTGTGTGACCCCATCCCCCCATGTATCCCCTCCCATTTCTCGACTAATAATAATAACCCTGTGGTTGGGTTAGAATGAGGCAGTAGAAGTCCATTTTCAGAAGAGATGGGGGATGGGAGAAGGTGCCACTAATACTGACCCATATGTGGGACCCAATGAAACTATTCGCACATAACGGAAGGAAAAGACAAAGGAGAGCAGAACTGTTGAGCAGATGAAATCCCAGTAAGAAGCGGCCCTACTGCTCGTCACTCGTTCTACATAGAGCCATTCCACCCCCAGTAGCCTATCCCCCCATTATGTGAGCACCTCCTTCTCTTCTTCATCAGTATCTATGTGATAGGAAATCCTGCTAGTGCGTTGTGATTGGCCACTGTGATGTCATTACCGTGTGATGGAAAAGGACAACTCCCCAATACCAGAATTTGCTGTTTTTATTTCATTTTATTGAATTTTCTTAGAATTCCATTAGCCAGATCTCAAGTTGGGTTCCATTGGAGAATGTTATTGTTCAGGACTTGACTGGAGGTGGTCAGGGCGCTGCAGAAAGTCCCATACGTCGGGCACTCCGGGTAGCACACAGCAGCTGAGGGCACTACGGAATACGCTCATGTCGGTGGCATCAAACCACTCGTTGGCTTTCTCATCCAGATACTCCACATTGCAGGTGGTGGTGGCCCCGTTGAAACCTCCCATTACATAGAGGCGATTGCCCAGCACTTCGATGCCAAAGTTACTTCGAGTGTTGAACATGGGTGGGGCGTCGCTCCAGCTGTTATAGGCCAGGTCGTAATACTCGGCGCTGTTTAATCGGTCGCTCCCATCAAAGCCGCCCACCTGCAAGGACACAGAGCATTAGCGATGGTGGGGGTCCCAATGGGAGGTGGGAAATGACTGGGGTTTCACACTGTCTATACATTTGGTTTATAGAGGAGGCCACGCAGGCAGCCAGATGGTCGGGCAGTTTGACAAGTGTCCAGCCATCACTACATACATGGACTCACAAGGGTCCTGTCCCCCAAATATGGGCCCACGGACTCAGTCTTGCCCAGGACCTAAAGCTCAAACATAAGCATTGGCATAAGGTGGGTGCAGTAAGCTCACGCGTGATTGGTTCCTGTCAAGGCCAATCTCAAATGGTCAAGAGAAGCAACATGACCCAGGAGATCATTCTCATGGCTGAGTTGCACCCGTGCCCCCAAGAGTAGACTTGAAACCCCCAAACATAGCTCCGCTCATAGACTTGCCAGTGGCACATACCGCATATATCTGGTTTCCAAAGGTGATGACGCCCACTCCACTCCGCCTGCTGCTCATTGGCGCAATCAGGGTCCACTGGTTGGTGTCAGGGCTATAGACCTCGGCTGTGGACAGGCATTCGTTGCCATTGAAGCCCCCACATATATAGACCTGCCAGGAATAAAAGGGAGTAAGGGCTCAGGAAACATAGATACCCAACCCTCTCCATAGGACTCGACCCCATCCATTGGACTCGACTCTATCCATTGGACTTGAATTTATCCATTGGACTCGACTGGACTCTATCCATTGGACTCGACCCTCTCCATTGGACTCGACTCGACTCTATCCATTGGACTTGAATTTATCCATTGGACTCGACTCTATCCATTGGACTCGACCCTCTCCATTGGACTCGACTCGACTCTATCCATTGGACTCGACCCTCTCCATCTGACTGAACCCTGTCCATTGGTTCTTACCTTTGCGTGTAGCACGGTGGCGCTGGCATCGCTCCTCTGCTCGTGCATGGTGCCAATTAGTGACCACTGGTTGGTGTGGGGTTCATATCTCTCCGCTGTGTTGAGTCGCACGTAGCCATCAAACCCCCCCATGGCATAGATATATCCATCCAGCACCGCCACACTCAGGTAACACCGGCGGGTGTGCATGGGGGACACCTCCTCCCAGGTCTTCTGGGCCAAACTGAACCTTTTCACTGAGTTAAAATAGTCCGCACTGTCAAAACCGCCCATGACATAGATGAATCCGCCCAAGAACACTGCCCCGTGATATGCTCTGGGACTGTGCCCTTCAAATTCTGTCCATCGGTCTGCTTGCACGTCGTACACCTCAATGGCACTGGTCGGGCTCCTCCCACTCCAGCCTCCAATAGCAAATAAGATGTTGTATGGAAGGCGGGGCCTGGTCAGCGGGTTCTTAAAATCAGAGGCAGAGGGTCCATTCATGTTGAGGCTGTACCTTAGCCTGAGGGCATTGGTGATTAGAGACTGGCATGAGCCACTGAGCTTCACGTACTCGTGTTCCTGCACCGTGTTCAGCAAATAGTCTGTAGCCATCAGGGCCAGGCGCACCTATCAGCAAGCAAGAGACGGTCATGTGATGAGGAAAATGGCTGCACGCTTCCTATAGCTAAGCACACATAGCACTACATGCCCTGCATTCTGTGGCTATTGGCTGCTTCCCAGGCTGTTACCAGCCAATCTCCATCTTGTGGGCGGGCAGGCAGCGGTTTGGTGGACCTGACAGGGAACTGCGTATATCTTTCCTCATGTGAAAAGAAGGGTCTCTATGGGGAGCCCCAATAAACATGGTGCCATGGTTCATTTATCATGGGCTGTGGGATGAACCTTTAAATTAGGGTTAGAGCCTTAAATAGTGTCCAACACAGTTCTGGCAGTTAGTTACCCATTAATATTTCTTAGTTGTTAGGGCTGGAATTCAAACTGATTGCTAAGGACAGTCTTACCGTAGCAACCAGTCAATGATCAGAAATCATACTGAGAGATGTAGAGTCTGCCAATAAATCCAGTTACACAACATTGAAGTGTCAGCCCCGCAGTCGGATTTCTGGAGTCACTGACCTTGGGAAGCACCTGTTGTACAAGCACCCAGGGGTAGATTTATGAAGGGGCTACAGAGAAACACCCAGCTTAATAAATACGCCCAATGTGTTATTTGAAGCAACTCCCAGCAGGTTGTAGTTGTATGGGAGTAGTGACCTGGTTACCTTGGGCAGGAGAGTAGAGATGGAGTGTCTGCGGGTCTCTGGCTCCACTTTGATCCACTGCACAATGAGCTGGAACAGGGCCTCCTCCTGTTGGACATTGAGCTCGTCGGAGTCAATCATCTCTGCCAGGTCCTCGGGGGCCACAGTGCAGAACTCGTGCGACACGCTTGCTACCTGTTGGAAGTGGCGCAGAAGGTAGGTGTGGGCTTTCTGGTGCAACTCTGGGCACAAGTAATACTGGGTGAACTTCCAGATGCCCAGGCAGTTCTCGGGGTGCAGCTGGGACCCCATGAAGTCCATGCAGGCTCTGACCATGCCCATAATGTTAAACTGATCTGCGGCGACAAACAGCTCCTCCACGTTGTCTGCGGTGACACCCACGGCCCCCGTGTAAGCGAAATCCAAGATCAGTCTCATCATCTCTGGCGAGAGGCCGGGAATAGTGAAGTGCCATCTCTTTGGCTCACTCCAAGAGCCCGTGAACAACTGTCTGTGGGAGAGAAACAGAGGAGAGCAGCTATGCAATTGGTCATATTGTGTCAAACAAACTGTACTCAGTACTGACTCCCAGGCCCCCCATACAGATCATACAGGTGTAACACCCTCCTGCCCCCCGAACATTCTATAGATTAAGCCAATGGTCGGTCAACAAAAGGCGGATTGGCTGAGATTTATATTGGGAGCAGGGCCCGCTGTGTGGCACCTCGTACATATAATAACTACTAGTCTGAGACTGTAACTACTGGGGTCCCATGAGAGAGAGAGAGAGCTACTAGTCTGAGACTGTAACTACTGGGGTCCCATGAGAGAGAGAGAACTACTAGTCTGAGACTGTAAGTACTGGGGTCCCATGAGAGAGAGAGAGAGCTACTAGTCTGAGACTGTAACTACTGGGGTCCCATGAGAGAGAGAGAACTACTAGTCTGAGACTGTAACTACTGGGGTCCCATGAGAGAGAGAGAACTACTAGTCTGAGACTGTAAGTACTGGGGTCCCATGAGAGAGAGAGAGCTACTAGTCTGAGACTGTAACTACTGGGGTCCCATGAGAGAGAGAGAGAGCTACTAGTCTGAGACTGTAAGTACTGGGGTCCCATGAGAGAGAGAGAACTACTAGTCTTAGACTGTAAGTACTGGGTTACCGAGAGAGAGAGAGAGAGAGAGAGAGAGAGAGAGAGAGCTACTAGTCTGAGACTGTAAGTACTGGGGTCCCATGAGAGAGAGAGAGAGCTACTAGTCTGAGACTGTAAGTACTGGGGTCCCATGAGAGAGAGAGAACTACTAGTCTTAGACTGTAAGTACTGGGTTACCGAGAGAGAGAGAGAGAGAGAGAGAGAGAGAGAGAGAGAGCTACTAGTCTGAGACTGTAAGTACTGGGGTCCCATGAGAGAGAGAGAACTACTAGTCTTAGACTGTTAGTACTGGGGTCCCATGAGAGAGAGAGAACTACTAGTCTGAGACTGTAAGTACTGGGGTCCCATGAGAGAGAGAGAACTACTAGTCTTAGACTGTTAGTACTGGGGTCCCATGAGAGAGAGAGAACTACTAGTCTGAGACTGTAAGTACTGGGGTCCCATGAGAGAGAACTACTAGTCTGAGACTGTAAGTACTGGGGTCCCATGAGAGAGAACTACTAGTCTGAGACTGTAAGTACTGGGGTCCCATGAGAGAGAACTACTAGTCTGAGACTGTAAGTACTGGGGTCCCATGAGAGAGAGAGAACTACTAGTCTGAGACTGTAAGTACTGGGGTCCCATGAGAGAGAGAAGAAACAGTAAGTAGACAGTCAGTTGGAATTATAACCCGGGGTCAGACACTGACCTGAAGTAGCAGCTGCAGCCGCACAGGATGATTTTATGGGCACTAAAGCTGACACTTCCCACACTGATAATCACATCACACAGTCTCCCCTCCTGGCGCAGCTCATTAAAGATTTCTCTGTCCCTGACACTCACACTCTCCTCCATTTCTGTTACTTGTCACACTAACTGTCTTCTCTACTCACCAACCCCTCACTGCCCACCTGTAAGTCTAACCCTTGTCTCTGATTGGTGGCACTGAGCCCTCTACTTACCTGTACTATTCCCCCTGCTGTGTAAGTGTTACACTACTATTCCCCCTGCTGTGTAAGTGTTACACTACTATTCCCCCTGCTGTGTAAGTGTTACACTACTATTCCCCCTGCTGTGTAAGTGTTACACTACTATTCCCCCTGGTGTGTGAGTGTTACACTACTATTCCCCCTGCTGTGTAAGTGTTACACTACTTTTCCCCCTGGTGTGTGAGTGTTACACTACTATTCCCCCTGCTGTGTAAGTGTTACACTACTATTCCCCCTGCTGTGTAAGTGTTACACTACTATTCCCCCTGGTATATCTAGTACAGGTCAATCTAAAAACAACTGGACTTGCTGAGTAATCAATGAAGACGTTTCACATCCGAGCAGCTTCTTCAGTACAACTGACTGGTGTGGGAAATTCTGGGCATATAAACTCTTCCACTAATCCAATCACAATGGCACATTGTAACTCTTCAAAGAGGTGACATCTGAAGAAACTCACAGAGGTGTTGATTCTGTGTAGTTACTGTGATAGGATTATCCAATGTGTCATGTGACTCCTAGATACAGCTGTTACTTGTGAGAGTTGCATGAATGGATGTGTGAAGTGTTCTGAAACCACTGGGGTACAGATGTTAGAACAGCATTGTATGTAGCAGACAGGTGGTGTCGAAGGCCCCCGCCTCTGTTCAGAGATGGTCTCTCCACCTTGACATGAATCACCTCTTTCACGCCTCGTTCAAACCAGCGTCTTCTTTATCCAAGATTTGGACCTTGTTATCTTCAAAGGAGTGTCCCTTGTCTTTTAAGTGTAGAAAGACAGCTGAGTATATACGGAGTCCAGTGTAGTGAGGAGAGCACAGATCTATACATCGGGGAGACAAAACAACTGCTCTCCAAGCGAATTGCTCAGCACAGGAGGGAGAACTCTACAGGGCAACACTCAGGGGTCTTTCTACACCTAAAAGACAAGGGACACTCCTTTGAAGACAGCAAGGTCCAAATCTTGGATATAGAAGACGCTGGTTTGAACGAGGCGTGAAAGAGGCGATTCATGTCAAGGTGGAGAAACCATCCCCGAACAGAGGTGGGGGCCTTCGACACCACCTGTCTGCTACATACAATGCTGTTCTAACATCTGTACCCCGGCGGATTCAGAACACGTCACACATCCACTCATGCAACTCTCACAAGTAACAGCTGTATCTAGGAGTCACATGACACATTGGATAATCCTATCACAACTACACAGAATCTACACCTCTGTGAGTTTCACCTCTCTGAAGAGTTACAATGTGCCATTGTGATTGGATTAGTGGAAGAGTTTATATGCCGAGAACTTCCCACACCAGTCAGTTGTACTGAAGAAGCTGCTCGGATGTGAAACGTCTTCATTGATTACTCAGCAAGTCCAGTTGTTTTTAGATTTACCTATACTAGATATACTATGACCTGGATGAATGAAAATCTTCATAGTCATATTCCCCCTGGTGTGTAAGTGTTACACTACTATTCCCCCTGGTGTGTGAGTGTTACACTACTATTCCCCCTGGTGTGTAAGTGTTACACTACTATTCCCCCTGGTGTGTAAGTGTTACACTACTATTCCCCCTGGTGTGTGAGTGTTACACTACTATTCCCCCTGGTGTGTAAGTGTTATAGTACTATTCCCCCTGGTGTGTAAGTGTTACACTACTATTCCCCCTGGTGTGTGTGTTACACTACTATTCCCCCTGGTGTGTAAGTGTTACAGTACTATTCCCCCTGGTGTGTATGTGTTACACTGCTATTCCCCCTGGTGTGTAAGTGTTACAGTACTATTCCCCCTGGAGTGTAAGGGTTACACTACTATTCCCCCTGGTGTGTAAGTGTTACACTACTATTCCCTCTGGTGTGTGAGTGTTACACTACTATTCCCCCTGGTGTGTGAGTGTTACACTACTATTCCCTCTGGTGTGTGAGTGTTACACTACTATTCCCCCTGGTGTGTGAGTGTTACACTACTTTCCCCCCTGGTGTGTAAGTGTTACACTACTATTCCCCCTGGTGTGTGAGTGTTACACTACTATTCCCCCTGGTGTGTGAGTGTTACACTACTTTTCCCCCTGGTGTGTAAGTGTTACACTACTATTCCCCCTGGTGTGAGTGTTACACTACTATTCCCCCTGGTGTGTAAGTGTTACACTACTATTCCCCCTGCTGTGTGAGTGTTACACTACTTTTCCCCCTGGTGTGTGAGTGTTACACTACTTTTCCCCCTGGTGTGTGAGTGTTACACTACTATTCCCCCTGGTGTGTAAGTGTTACACTACTATTCCCCCTGCTGTGTGAGTGTTACACTACTTTTCCCCCTGGTGTGTGAGTGTAACGGAACTATTCCCCCTGGTGTGTAAGTGTTACAGTACTATTCCCCCTGGTGTGTGAGTGTTACAGTACTATTCCCCCTGGCTTGTAAGTGTTACACTACTATTCCCCCTGGTGTGTGAGTGTTACACTACTATTCCCCCTGGTGTGTGAGTGTAACGGAACTATTCCCCCTGGTGTGTGAGTGTTACACTACTATTCCCCCTGGCTTGTAAGTGTTACACTACTATTCCCTCTGGTGTGTAAGTGTTACACTACTATTCCCCCTGGTGTGTGAGTGTTACACTACTATTCCCCCTGGTGTGTGTGTTACAGTACTATTCCCCCTGGTGTTGGCGTACAAATAGGGGTGCAGGAATGAAACATAAGGAGTTGGGATACAAATAGGGGCACAGGAATGAAACATGAGGAGTTGGGGTACAAATAGGGGTGCAGGAATGAAACATTAGGAATTGGGGTACAATTAGGGGTGCAGGAATGCAACATAAGGAGTTGGGATAAAATTGGGGTGCAGGAATGAAACACAAGGAGTTGGGGTACAAATAGGGGTGCAGGAATGAAACATGAGGAGTTGGGATGCAAATAGGGGCACAGGAATGAAGCATGAGGAGTTGGGGGTACAAATAGGGGTGCAGGAATGAAACATTAGGAATTGGGGTACAATTAGGGGTGCAGGAATGCAACATAAGGAGTTGGGATAAAATTGGGGTGCAGGAATGAAACACAAGGAGTTGGGGTACAAATAGGGGTGCAGGAATGAAACATGAGGAGTAAGGGTACAAATAGGGGTGCAGGAATGACACATGAGGGGTTGGGGTACAAATAGGGGTGCAGGAATGACACATGAGAAGTTTGGGTACAAATAGGGGTGCAGGAATGAAACATTAGGAATTGGGGTACAAATAGGGGTGCAGGAATGACGCATGAGGAGCTGGGATACAAATAGGGGCGCAGGAATGAAACATAAGGAGTTGGGGTACAAATAGGGGTGCAGGAATGACATGAGGAGTTGGGGTATAAATAGGGGTTCAGGAATGAAACATATGGAGTTGGGGTACAAATAGGGGTGCAGGAATGAAACATAAGGAGTTGGGGTACAAATAGGGGTGCAGGAATGAAACATAAGGAGTTGGGGTACAAACAGGGGTGCAGTAATGAAACATAAGGAGTTGGGGTACAAATAGGGGTGCAGGAATGAAACATGAGGAGTTGGGGTACAAATAGGGGTGCAGGAATGACACATGAGGAGTTGGGGTACAAATAGGGGTGCAGGAATGACACATAAGGAGTTGGGGTACAAATAGGGGAGCAGGAATGAAATAAGGAGTTGGGGTAGAAATAGGGGTGCAGGAATGAAACATAAGAAGTTGGGGTAGAAAAAGGGGTGCAGGAATGAAACATAAGGAGTTGGGGTACAAATAGGGGTGCAGGAATGACATGAGGAGTTGGGGTATAAATAGGGGTTCAGGAATGAAACATATGGAGTTGGGGTACAAATAGGGGTGCAGGAATGAAACATAAGGAGTTGGGGTACAAATAGGGGTGCAGGAATGAAACATAAGGAGTTGGGGTACAAACAGGGGTGCAGTAATGAAACATAAGGAGTTGGGGTACAAATAGGGGTGCAGGAATGAAACATGAGGAGTTGGGGTACAAATAGGGGTGCAGGAATGACACATGAGGAGTTGGGGTACAAATAGGGGTGCAGGAATGACACATAAGGAGTTGGGGTACAAATAGGGGAGCAGGAATGAAATAAGGAGTTGGGGTAGAAATAGGGGTGCAGGAATGAAACATAAGAAGTTGGGGTAGAAAAAGGGGTGCAGGAATGAAACATAAGGAGTTGGGGTACAAATAGGGGTGCAGGAATGAAACATAATGAGTTGGGTACAAATAGGGGTGCAGGAATGACACATAAGGAGTTGGAGTACAAATAGGGGTGCATGAATGAAACAAGGAGTTGGGGTACAAATAAGGGTGCAGGAATGACACATAAGGAGTTGGGGTACAAACAGGGGTGCAGGAATGAAACATAAGGAGTTGGGGTACAAATAGGGGTGCAGGAATGAAACATAAGGAGGTGGGGGTACAAATAGGGGTGCAGTAATGAAACATAAGAAGTTGGGGTACAGATAGGGGTGCAGGAATGACACATGTGGAGTTGGAGTACAAATAGGGGTGCAGTAATGAAACATAAGGAGGTGGGGGTAGAAATAGGGGTGCAGGAATGAAACATGAGGAGTTGGGGTACAAATAGGGGTGCAGGAATGACACATAAGGAGTTGGGGTACAAATAGGGGTGCAGGAATGAAACATAAGGAGTTGGGGTAGAAATAGGGGTGCAGGAATGAAACATGAGGAGTTGGGGTACAAATAGGGGTGCAGGAATGACACATAAGTAGTTGGGGTGCAGGAATGAAACATAAGAAGTTGGGGTGCAGGAATGAAACATAAGAAGTTGGGGTACAAGAATGAAACATAAGAAGTTGGGGTGCAGGAATGAAACATAAGAAGTTGGGGTGCAGGAATGAAACATAAGTAGTTGGGGTGCAGGAATGAAACATAAGTAGTTGGGGTGCAGGAATGAAACATAAGAAGTTGGGGTGCAGGAATGAAACATAAGTAGTTGGGGTCCAGGAATGAAACATAAGAAGTTGGGGTGCAGGAATGAAACATAAGAAGTTGGGGTGCAGGAATGAAACATAAGAAGTTGGGGTGCAGGAATGAAACATAAGAAGTTGGGGTGCAGGAATGAAACATAAGAAGTTGGGGTGCAGGAATGAAACATAAGTAGTTGGGGTGCAGGAATGAAACATAAGTAGTTGGGGTGCAGGAATGAAACATAAGTAGTTGGGGTGCAGGAATGAAACATAAGAAGTTGGGGTGCAGGAATGAAACATAAGTAGTTGGGGTGCAGGAATGAAACATAAGTAGTTGGGGTGCAGGAATGAAACATAAGAAGTTGGGGTGCATGAATGAAACATAAGAAGTTGGGGTGCAGGAATGAAACATAAGAAGTTGGGGTGCAGGAATGAAACATAAGAAGTTGGGGTGCAGGAATGAAACATAAGAAGTTGGGGTGCAGGAATGAAACATAAGAAGTTGGGGTGCAGGAATGAAACATAAGTAGTTGGGGTGCAGGAATGAAACATAAGAAGTTGGGGTGCAGGAATGAAACATAAGAAGTTGGGGTGCAGGAATGAAACATAAGAAGTTGGGGTGCAGGAATGAAACATAAGAAGTTGGGGTGCAGGAATGAAACATAAGTAGTTGGGGTGCAGGAATGAAACATAAGAAGTTGGGGTGCAGGAATGAAACATAAGAAGTTGGGGTGCAGGAATGAAACATAAGAAGTTGGGGTGCAGGAATGAAACATAAGAAGTTGGGGTGCAGGAATGAAACATAAGAAGTTGGGGTGCAGGAATGAAACATAAGAAGTTGGGGTGCAGGAATGAATGAACTTGTACAAAGTGCTCAGGAGCCAGTGGCTGATCAAGTCCTTTGATCTCCTGCATGTTCTACTCTCAGCAGCCTCCTCCCCTCCCCCTCTAGACACTTCCCAGAATGCTTTGTACAGGAAGGACGGCAGCACCCGGAAGTGCAGGAAGAGTCTGCAGCCGAGATGTGACTGAGAGAAAGTCTCTCCTGCTGTTTAACTACAGGTCAGCGACCCCTCAGCTCTGCCCCTCCTATTAACCCCCTGTGTGCCTTATACCTGTCTGTACTCCCTCTGTAACCCCCTGTGTGCCAGTATCTGTCTGTACTCCCTCTGTAACCCCCTGTGTGCCAGTATCTGTCCTCCCTCTGTAACCCCCTGTGTGCCAGTATCTGTACTCCCTCTGTAACCCCCTGTGTGCCAGTATCTGTCCTCCCTCTGTAACCCCCTGTGTGCCAGTATCTGTCTGTACTCCCTCTGTAACCCCCTGTGTGCCAGTATCTGTACTCCCTCTGTAACCCCCTGTGTGCCAGTATCTGTCCTCCCTCTGTAACCCCCTGTGTGCCAGTATCTGTCTGTACTCCCTCTGTAACCCCCTGTGTGCCAGTATCTGTCCTCCCTCTGTAACCCCCTGTGTGCCAGTATCTGTCTGTACTCCCTTTGTAACCCCCTGTGTGCCAGTATCTGTCCTCCCTCTGTAACCCCCTGTGTGCCAGTATCTGTCTGTACTCCCTCTGTAACCCCCTGTGTGCCAGTATCTGTCCTCCCTCTGTAACCCCCTGTGTGCCAGTATCTGTCTGTACTCCCTCTGTAACCCCCTGTGTGCCAGTATCTGTCTGTACTCCCTCTGTAACCCCCTGTGTGCCAGTATCTGTCTGTACTCCCTCTGTAACCCCCTGTGTGCCAGTATCTGTACTCCCTCTGTAACCCCCTGTGTGCCAGTGTCTGTCTGTACTCCCTCTGTAACCCCCTGTGTGCCAGTATCTGTCCTCCCTCTGTAACCCCCTGTGTGCCAGTATCTGTCTGTACTCCCTTTGTAACCCCCTGTGTGCCAGTATCTGTCTGTACTCCCTCTGTAACCCCCTGTGTGCCAGTGTCTGTCTGTACTCCCTTTGTAACCCCCTGTGTGCCAGTATCTGTACTCCCTCTGTAACCCCCTGTGTGCCAGTATCTGTACTCCCTCTGTAACCCCCTGTGTGCCAGTATCTGTACTCCCTTTGTAACCCCCTGTGTGCCAGTGTCTGTCTGTACTCCCTCTGTAACCCCCTGTGTGCCAGTGTCTGTCTGTACTCCCTCTGTAACCCCCTGTGTGCCAGTGTCTGTCTGTACTCCCTTTGTAACCCCCTGTGTGCCAGTATCTGTCTGTACTCCCTCTGTAACCCCCTGTGTGCCAGTATCTGTCTGTACTCCCTTTGTAACCCCCTGTGTGCCAGTATCTGTACTCCCTCTGTAACCCCCTGTGTGCCAGTATCTGTCTGTACTCCCTCTGTAACCCCCTGTGTGCCAGTATCTGTCTGTACTCCCTCTGTAACCCCCTGTGTGCCAGTATCTGTCTGTACTCCCTCTGTAACCCCCTGTGTGCCAGTATCTGTCTGTACTCCCTTTGTAACCCCCTGTGTGCCAGTGTCTGTCTGTACTCCCTCTGTAACCCCCTGTGTGCCAGTATCTGTCTGTACTCCCTCTGTAACCCCCTGTGTGCCAGTATCTGTCTGTACTCCCTCTGTAACCCCCTGTGTGCCAGTATCTGTCTGTACTCCCTCTGTAACCCCCTGTGTGCCAGTGTCTGTCTGTACTCCCTCTGTAACCCCCTGTGTGCCAGTATCTGTACTCCCTCTGTAACTCCCTGTGTGCCAGTATCTGTCTGTACTCCCTCTGTAACCCCCTGTGTGCCAGTATCTGTCTGTACTCCCTCTGTAACCCCCTGTGTGCCAGTATCTGTACTCCCTCTGTAACCCCCTGTGTGCCAGTATCTGTCTGTACTCCCTCTGTAACCCCCTGTGTGCCAGTATCTGTCTGTACTCCCTCTGTAACCCCCTGTGTGCCAGTATCTGTCTGTACTCCCTTTGTAACCCCCTGTGTGCCAGTATCTGTCTGTACTCCCTCTGTAACCCCCTGTGTGCCAGTATCTGTACTCCCTCTGTAACCCCCTGTGTGCCAGTATCTGTACTCCCTTTGTAACCCCCTGTGTGCCAGTGTCTGTCTGTACTCCCTCTGTAACCCCCTGTGTGCCAGTGTCTGTCTGTACTCCCTCTGTAACCCCCTGTGTGCCAGTATCTGTCTGTACTCCCTCTGTAACCCCCTGTGTGCCAGTATCTGTACTCCCTCTGTAACCCCCTGTGTGCCAGTATCTGTACTCCCTTTGTAACCCCCTGTGTGCCAGTGTCTGTCTGTACTCCCTCTGTAACCCCCTGTGTGCCAGTATCTGTCTGTACTCCCTCTGTAACCCCCTGTGTGCCAGTATCTGTCTGTACTCCCTCTGTAACCCCCTGTGTGCCAGTATCTGTCTGTACTCCCTTTGTAACCCCCTCTGTGCCAGTATCTGTACTCCCTCTGTAACCCCCTGTGTGCCAGTATCTGTCTGTACTCCCTCTGTAACCCCCTGTGTGCCAGTATCTGTCTGTACTCCCTCTGTAACCCCCTGTGTGCCAGTATCTGTACTCCCTCTGTAACCCCCTGTGTGCCAGTATCTGTCTGTACTCCCTCTGTAACCCCCTGTGTGCCAGTATCTGTCTGTACTCCCTCTGTAACCCCCTGTGTGCCAGTATCTGTACTCCCTCTGTAACCCCCTGTGTGCCAGTATCTGTCTGTACTCCCTCTGTAACCCCCTGTGTGCCAGTATCTGTCTGTACTCCCTCTGTAACCCCGTGTGCCAGTATCTGTCTGTACTCCCTCTGTAACCCCCTGTGTGCCAGTATCTGTACTCCCTCTGTAACCCCGTGTGCCAGTATCTGTACTCCCTCTGTAACCCCCTGTGTGCCAGTATCTGTACTCCCTCTGTAACCCCCTGTGTGCCAGTATCTGTACTCCCTCTGTAACCCCCTGTGTGCCAGTATCTGTACTCCTTCTGTAACCCCCTGTGTGCCAGTATCTGTCTGTACTCCTTCTGTAACCCGCTGTGTGCCAGTGTCTGTCTGTACTCCCTTTGTAACCCCCTGTGTGCCAGTATCTGTCTGTACTACCTCTGTAACCCTGTGTGCTCTGAAAGTATGCTCCGTTGGGGCTGCAATATCAATTAAATGTCACACAAGTCTAATAACTGATGGGCAGGTCATTAGATACATCTAGTTATTGATACAGATGAAGTTACATATCTGGTTATCTAGTATAGGTCAATCTAAAAACAACTGGACTTGCTGAGTAATCAATGAAGACGTTTCACTTCTCATCCGAGCAGCTTCTTCAGTACAACTGACTGGTGTGGGAAATTCTGGGCATATAAACTCTTCCACTAATCCAATCACAATGGCACATTGTAACTCTTCAAAGAGGTGACATCTGAAGAAACTCACAGAGGTGTTGATTCTGTGTAGTTACTGTGATAGGATTATCCAATGTGTCATGTGACTCCTAGATACAGCTGTTACTTGTGAGAGTTGCATGAATGGATGTGTGAAGTGTTCTGAATCCGCCGGGGTACAGATGTTAGAACAGCATCTTCATTGATTACTCAGCAAGTCCAGTTGTTTTTAGATTGACCTATACTGGATATACCATGACCTGGATGAATGAAAATCTTCATAGTCATATCTGGTTGTATTTCCTTTCTGTTGCTTAGTTTTCTTATTTCATCTGTCCACCTAATAAGTCCTGTTATTGCATCAAAAACTGGAAACTGTGCATTATTGGATCTGTGCAGCCACTGGGACAGAATGTTCTGTTATACAGATAGCTAGAATCTCAGCTGCCATAAAGCAGGACAGGACTGCTGCTTACAATGGGGATCAGATAGGATCTGTGCAGCCACTGGGACAGAATGTTCTGTTATACAGATAGCTAGAATCTCAGCTGCCATAAAGCAGGACAGGACTGCTGCTTACAATGGGGATCAGATAGGATCTGTGCAGCCACTGGGACAGAATGTTCTGTTATACAGATAGCTAGAATCTCAGCTGCCATAAAGCAGGACAGGACTGCTCCATGGGTGGTGGGTCCATCCCTAAAAGGTGACTAACAGTGAGGGGGTTATGGGTGGTGGGATCCATTGCTCCTACTGCAGGACAGCGTCTAATTTGGACTATTAGATTTTGTTTCTATGTTGCAGAGCCTGAGCAGAGGATCCGAGGAAGATGATGGAAGCTCAGAAATGGCCAGAGGTCTCAGCTGAGAGTACACTAAATGGAAGTGCTGTGAGGTGCATGCAGGAGCCTCCGTGGGAAAGTAGTAATGCACTGAATGAAGATGCCAAGGGTATCAAGGAGAAGGAAAACCCATTAGAGTGCCCGCTGTGTGCAAAACGTTTCAGGCAGAGGCAGAATCTGGTGAAGCACCAGCGGATACACACTGGCGAGCGACCCTACAGCTGTAGGCAGTGTGGGAAGAGCTTCATCCAGAAGCAGCACCTCACCAAGCACGAGAGACTACACACCGGGGAGAGACCCTTTACCTGCCAGGTGTGTGGCCGGGGCTTCAGCCTCAAACACAACCTTAAGACCCATCAGAGGATTCACACTGGAGAGAAACCTTATCCTTGCGCCCTGTGCAACAAGAGCTTTAGCCGCAGGGAGAACCTTCATGTGCACCAGAAGAACCATCAGGGAAAGTGTGTGCCAGAAGTTACAGCTCAGCTTGGTACCATGCCCGAGGCCACACTACTAGCCTATATGTACCCTCAGCGCCAGGCAACAATACCAACCTACATTTATTCCAAGGGCAAGGCAACAATAACAGCCTGTGCCTACCCAGTGAGTCCCCAGATAAAGCCTGCCCCTGTCTACCCTCTGATAAAAGCACCTTGTGTCTACCCTGAGGGGCCCAATATAAAAGCAGCTTGTGTCTACCCCATGGAACAGGAGGAACAAACAGGCCATGTCTCCACCGAGGGTCTAGAGATAAAATCTACTTGTGTCCACGTTGAGGGCCAAGAGATGAAACAACCTCAGGTGTACCCTACGGGCCCCGAGGTAAAACTGGCTTCTGTTGATCCTGGGATAAATGTAGCTGGTGTTTGCCCTGAGGGCCCGGAGATAAAACCGGTTTGCGTCTATACAGGGAGCCAGCAGACCATACCTACTGAGATCAGGCTGATGCTGGAAAGCTGGAAATATGAGATGCCCAGCGAGACCTCTGAGAGCCCACAGAGAGAGGAGTTTGGACTGAGTGCCAGGCCATACATATGTCCCCAGTGTGGAAAGCGATTCAGCAGAATAGAGATTTTTGTCAACCATTACAAGATGCATATTGGCATAAAGCCCTACCCCTGCCCCGAATGTGGACGACGGTTTGTACAGAGACACCTCCTGACCAAACATCTTGGTGTGCACTCAGGAGACAGGCCTCATAGCTGCAGCCAATGTGGGAAAGGCTTTCATTTACAAATCGGCTTGTGTAAGCATCAGAACGTCCACCACCGGGAGAAACCATTCTTATGTTCTCAGTGCGGCAAGAAATTTGCAAGCGAGCCCATTTACCGATCCCACTGGAGGATTCACTCAAAATGCCAAGCAATTCAAGACTCTGTGGATTCCAGTGGCAAATCTCCACCTAGTGTGATAGAACGACCGTCTCTCCCTGAAGGCTTTCACCTAAACCGTCTCTTTATCCCTCACAGGCTGTTGCCACATGTGAAAGGCTTCAAGTGCAATGTGTGTGCTAGAATGTTCCAGCACAAGCACACTCTCATCAGCCACCTCAACATTCACTCTAGAGAGAGGCCCTTCCCATGCCTGAAGTGTGGGAGAAAATTCACCCAGAAGCCACACTTGACCGACCATCTAAGGCTGCACAGTGGCAAAAAAGGCTACAACTGCCCACGATGTGGAAAGATGTTCAATATTGAGCACAACCTGACCAGTCACTGGAGCACCCACAAACCACGGAGACCATATGTCTGTCCTGACTGTGGGAAGGCTTTCCATCATGACTGGAGTCTTGTAAAGCACCAGAGAAGCCATAGGACAGCCAAAGGCAAACCATGTACTGGTGAGATAGATGGGCTCATCTCAACCTCAGTCACAGAAAGTGAGAAGATCCAGGTCCAACAGGATACCTTGCAGGGGCACAAGCAGTACTCCTGTCCTGTGTGTGGACTCTGCTTTAGAAGACAAGTGTCTTTGTATCAGCATGAATTGTCTCATAGAGGTAGGACACCCATTATGTGCACACCCAAGCAGGACAACGTACAGCAGTCTAAGAAAAGAGATCATGTATGCAATCAGCTTGCCCAAACATTTCAGGGGGAACAGCAACTGAGCAGCCATCACCCCACTCACCCTAGGGGGAAACCATACCCTTGTGACATGTGCCCCCGAAGCTTCTGCCTGGAACGAAGCCTTGTCAGTCACAAAAAGACCCATAGGACAGAGAAGCGCCCCCCTAACCGCAGACCTCATAATACAAACCCTCCAGCAGTGCTAACCAATCGCAACCCCACAAATGAACATCCCAAAACCACTGGAAGTGGAGGCGCAGGAGTTATGCCCTCTGTGCAGATCTGCCATGTTTTCCCTTGTTCAGTATGTGGGAAAGTGTTCAAATGGCGGCAGGCGCTGGTCAAACATCTACGGATCCATTCTGGGGAGAGGCCATACCCTTGTCATCAGTGTGGCAAAAGCTTCAGGCAGAGGCAGCACCTCAAAAAACATTTAAGGCTACATACTGGGGAGAAACCCTTCACCTGTCAGGAGTGTGGCCACAGCTTCAGCCTGAAGCATAACCTGCACACTCACCAGAGAACCCACACTGGAGAGAAACCATACGCCTGCATCCAGTGTGACAAAAAATTCACCCGCCGTAGCATCCTCCTCACTCACCTAAAGTCCCACGGCTTGAATGTGCCCGAAACCATCCCCAAAGAGCACTCCTACAATCTGTACCCTCAAAATGTCATGCCAATGGGACAAGTAGAAATAGAGGTGGAGCTTGATGTCCCCTGAAGTACTCAAATGGAGGTACTAAATTCAGAACTTCAACCCCCCCCCCAACAAAATAAGAGGAGGTTGTCCTCTACCCCAGACATTGTACAGATAGGTTGCCCCTAAACCAGACAAATTCCTGTGAGGCTGCCCCTTTACCCTAAAAACTATTTCCTGACACTGCCCCCTACACCATACAGCAGCCAGTTCTGTCTTCCTCTAGCAATATTCAATATGAACCCAGTGGGCTTTAAGTCAATGATACTCTTACACCCATGCTTCCATTTTAGTCCATGCCTACTGTCATTTACCAAACCATCTTCTGCCACCATGAACCCCAATATATTTCTACTCCAGACCCATATTTGTGCCCTTTACTCTAACCAGAACCATCCTTCCTGGCCATATACAGACCTTTAACTCCAACCAGAACCATCCTTCATGGCCATATACAAACCTTTAACTCCAACCAGAACCATCCTTCCTGGCCATATACAGACCCTTATGACGGACAATGAACCCATAAGGCAGTGCTTATGATCTTCTTCCTTTCTAATACCACCCACTCCTTGAGTTAAGGACTCCCTGCAAGATGCCATTAATGTTATAATCCCACCCATTCCCTGATGTAGACTCCCTGTAAGCTGCCATAAGTCTTGTTTCAGTTACAGACTCCCTGCCTTTGCAAGCTACCATCAATGTCCTAGTACCGCCCTTTCCTTGAGTCACAGACTCCCTGCCCATGGCCCTGTAAATTTCCATGAATGATTTACTGACTGCTTGAATTAGAGATTTTCTGCACCTCCTCTTTATGATGGGGACCCTGGGCCAGGCTGTGTGCTTTGTTGGCTAATACATTTATTTCTTTTTGTCACCATAGTACAAGACACAACGGGAAAATGCACATCTAAGGCCTGATTGGCCAATAGGAGTCGCTGTATAGCTTTTTGTGTGAATAAAGCAGCTGGGGCGATAATGTGTGGGGTATCGGGCTGCAAACTGAGAGGTTCTGCTGTAATTAATAGTTTTCTATAAATAAATGATATGCCACTGATTGATCATGTGACTCGTTTAAGTGATTAGAAAGTAGTAGGCCTCCCAACCCATCTAGGGCCACACAAGAGCCAGGTGCGAGGGGCGGCACACAAGCAGAATACGACATTTCTTAGCACCCTACAGGGGGTGATATAACTGGAGTCACAGAAAAGGGCAAAGTTAAATCACTCATCCCTTATTAAAGGGTTAATCCCCACACCCCGTACATATACATTCTTATAATTTAGCTCTGACAAATCACAATGTAATGTCATTAATGCATCCTCCATAGTTCCACCTCTCATTATCTCTCCCTTTCCTCCATAGTTCCACCTCTCATTATCTCTCTCCATCCTCCAAAGTTCCACCTCTCATTATCTCTCCCTTTCCTCCATAGCTCCACCTCTCATTATCTCTCTCCATCCTCCATAGCTAATTATCTCTCTCTTTCCGCTATAGTACCTCTCATTATCTCCCTCCACAGTTCCACCGCTCATTATCTCTCCCTTTCCTCCATCGTTCCACCGCTCATTATCTCTCCCTTTCCTCCATCGTTCCACCGCGCATTATCTCCCCCTTTCCTCCATCGTTCCACCGCTCATTATCTCTCCCTTTCCTCCATCGTTCCACCGCTCATTATCTCTCCCTTTCCTCCTTCGTTCCACCGCTCATTATCTCTCCCTTTCCTCCATATTTCCACTGCTCATTATCTCTCTCCATCATCCAGTTCCACCACTTATCTCTTCCTTTCCTCCATAGTTTAACTGCTCATTCTCAACTCTTTTTCCATAATTTAACTGCTCCTCATTATCTCTTCCTTTCCTCCATAGTTCCGCCTCTCATTATCTCTCTCCATCCTCCATAGTTCCACCGCTCATTCTCTCCCTTTCCTCCTCATTATCTCCTTCCATAGTTACACGGCGCATTATCTCTCCCTTTCCTCTGTAGTTCCACTGCTCATTACCTCTCTCCATCCTCCATAGTTCCACCGCACATTATTACTCCATTTCCCCCATAGTTCCACAGCTCATTATCTATCCCTTTTCTCCATAGTTCCACCACTCATCTCTCCCTTTCCTCCATAGTTCCTCCTCTCATTATCTCCTTCCATAGTTCCACTGCTCATTATCTCTACCGTTCCACCTCATTATGTCTCACCATCCTCCATAGTTCCGCCTCTCATTATCTCTCTCCATCCTCCATAGTTCCACCACTCATTATCTCTCCCTTTCCTCCATTGTTCCACCGCTCATTATCTCTCCCTTTCCTCCATCGTTACACCAATCATCATCTCTCCCTTTTCTCCATATTTCCACTGCTCATTATCTCTCCCTTTCCGCCATCGTTCCACCGCTCATTATCTCTCCCTTTCCTCCATCGTTCCACCGCTCATTATCTCTCCCTTTCCTCCATCGTTCCACCGCTCATTATCTCTCCCTTTCCTCCATCGTTCCACCGCTCATTATCTCTCCCTTTCCTCCATCGTTCCACCGCTCATTATCTCTCCCTTTTCTTCATATTTCCACTGTTCATTATCTCTCCCTTTTCTTCATATTTCCACTGTTCATTATCTCTCTCCATCCTCCAGTTCCACCACTTATCTCTTCCTTCCCTCCATAGTTTAACTGCTCATTCTCTACTCTTTCCATAATTTAACTGCTTATGATCTCTCTGTTTCCTTCCTAGTTCCTCTGCTTGTTACATCTTTGCAAATACTTCCACTGCTCATTATTGCTCCTTTTCCTCCACAGTTTAACTGCTTATGATCTTTCGCTTTCCCTCATAGTTTCTCTGCTAGGTATAGGTTCCTTGTGAATACTTCCACTGGTCATGATCGCTCCTCTTTCTCCACAATTTAACTGCTTGTGATCTCTCCCTTTCCTCCATTGTTACACTTCTCATATCTCTCCATCCTCCATAGTTCCACGGCTCATTATCTCTCTCCTTCCATAGCTGCACCACTCTTTATCGCTCCTTTTCCTCCATCATTCCACTGCTCATTATCTCTTCTTTTTCTCCATAGTTCCACCGCTCATTATCTCTTCCTTTCCTCTATTGTTCCATCTCTCATTATCTCTCTCCATCCTCCATAGTTCTACCACTTATTATCTCTCTCATAGTTCAATTGCTCATTCTCTCCTCTTCCTCCATAATTTAACTGCTTATGATCTCTGTCTCCTTCCTAGTTCCTCTGCTTATTACATCTTCCTTGCTAATACTTCCACTGCTCATTATTGCTAATTTTCCTCCACAGTTTAACTGCCTATAATCTCTCCCTTTGTTCCTCTGCTCAGAACTTTTAGCATCATTAACAATAATGATATCAAACCTAGATTGATGTAGTTCAAGTTGGTTTTGGGTAACATTGTTTTGATATCTCCAAACTTCATGCTGTTGGCCCATCATGTATCTCCCCATGGCAGGCATAAAGCTTTTGTTCAGTGAAAACTAAATGTGGCAGTTATGCCCTGATGTGAGAGGCAGGCAATACGGTCGGTAGAATAGGCAGTTGCTGAGGCATCAGATGAATTCGTTCCTGTACGACTCCACAATATGAAACCAAAGTTATACGCCCTGGATGTTGCTGGTACACTATAGCAAGGGCATGTCACACACACAAAGAAAACATTGCAAGTGCAGAGAAACTAACATTTATTTATATGGATACAATCAGACGTCAGCTGCAGAGCAATGGGCAATGGGCCTTGGCTCTGCTTCTGGATGATAGTAATTAGACTAGACTCGGGTCTTGGGAAATTAGTAAAGAAAAGCAAAGCCTGGAACACAACCGTTACCCCACAGCCAGTATATCTGAGGCACAATTACTCTCAGGCTTATACACACTTGTGGGGAAATGTAATAAAAGGTGCAGAGTTTGCTACTGGTTTAATCACCTATAGCAACCAATCAGCAGGAAGCATTTACTGTTCGCCAGTTTAAAATCAAACATCATATTGGTTGATATGGGCAATGTGGCGCCATTTATTACATATGGGGTTATGTCTGTAAATTGGTGTTGCTCTTGGATAATATTAGAAAAAGAAAAGAGGAGGCCTAGAGAAAATCTTTGATTGTCAGTGAAGGGCTTTCTTTGGTCTCTCTCATAATGGGATAACCTATTTTCTAAAGCAGTTGAACCTCCCTTTCCCAAAGCTTCTTATTCCATCAATGTCGTGTCGGCGGCTCATCATCATCATCATCATCATCAGAAATGTCCTCAGTGGGGATGACACGCAGGCTATTGGCCCTCACACTGGTTAAGGAGACACACACTGACATTAGGTCTGACACTGCCTGAGAGGTGATTCCGGAGCCATCCAGGCTCAGCTGCGTTATTGAGACTTGCTTCAAAAACCGTAGACCTGGAAAGGGCAGAGTGCTGAGAAGGAGGAGATGTCGTGCTAAATGCAGAGAGAGACGCAAGTGTCTCATTCTGTTCCCCAGCTGTACAAGTCCCACACACACTACTCACCCTTATTAGTGATGCGAGTCCGGCTTAGATTGACTTTCACTAGGTGCCTGCAGTGCCGAATGCCATGTTTCACAACATTATCCCCCACGTTTGTATCAGAGAGACCAAGAACCTTCATAGAGAGACAATGATTCGCATCCATGCTAAGTCACACTAGGAGACCCCAAGTCTATGATTAATAAACTATGTCTGGCCCACACAGGCTTATGACACTGGCCCTTCTGTGATGTCAACATCTCTAGACATGTAGCTCACCTGAAGGTGTGGAAGATGGGGTATGCACCGAGACACCCCTCTGCTGGTCACCTTGGTTCTGTCCAGGCAAAGATTCTCCAGGTGCCTCAGGTCCCGCAGATAAAGGAGTCCAGAATCAGACACAGACGTGTTACAAAGAGACAGAATCCTCAGCCTAAGGGAACACAAAACGGCTACTGGCTTTGTACATAAATGACAGGGCACATAGTGGTCATACATATGACATGAGGCCACATATAACAACATGCTTTCTGCACACACAATGGGACAAGTAAAAGGCTCACTGTAAACAACAGGGCTGGCATTGGGCCAGTGATCTCTCTATGATAAGTGACTGCTGCACTCACATTTTCAGTGCCGAGACGTGCTGCACTCCCTGATCAGTAATTTGGGTGTGGTCTGTTAGATCCAACTCGACAAGAGACTGTAATCCAGACAAATGGGAAAGTCCAATATCCGAGAGACATCTTCTTCCAGGTAGGACCACGCGTGTCAGACAGAGACCTAAGAAAGATGACCCGGGGCCTTACTAAGAGACTGCATGGGTATGAGAGACACAGGCCTTGAGCAGGGACAGAGTATGAGAGACAAGAATACTTGCTGAGAAAAAGACTGGGTATGAGAGACACAGGCCTTGCTGAGAGTAGAATAGGTATGGGACAGACTGGCTTTACTAAGAGACAGCGTGGGTATGAGAGACACAGGCCTTGAGCAGGGACAGAGTATGAGAGACAAGAGTACTTGCTGAGAAAAAGACTGGGTATGAGAGACACAGGCCTTGCTGAGAGTAGAATAGGTATGGGACAGACTGGCTTTACTAAGAGACAGCGTGGGTATGAGAGACACAGGCCTTGCTGAGAGACATAAAGCGTATGAGATACATTGAAAACTGACACAGACCTTCCTGTGAGAACAACTGGACAATAAGAGACACAGGCCTTGCTGAAGAGTTTTAAGAAATGTGTAGGATATCTGAGGTTAGTATAGTGGGGTGCAGGACAGCTGGGTGTAATATACTGGGGTGCAGGATATCTGAGGTTAGTATAGTGGGTATAGTATAGTGGGGTGTAGGATATCTGAGGTTAGTATAGTGGGTATAGTATAGTGGGGTGTAGGATATCTGAGGTTAGTATAGTGGGGTGTAGGATATCTGAGGTTAGTATAGTGGGGTGTAGGATATCTGAGGTTAGTATAGTGGGGTGTAGTATAGTGGGGTGCAGGATATCTGAGGTTAGTATAGTGGGGTGTAGGATGGCTGAGTAGTAGGATAGCTGGGCAGAAGATGCAAAATGCTAAAGCGCCTGTAAGAATTTGAAATGGTCAGAAGAAACACTCACCAGATAATCCTTCCAGCACTCTATCTGAGTTGAGAGATGACACTCCAGACACTGTAAGTGTTGAGAGTGCAGGAAGGGAAGTGACAGTCATTAGAGACTGCTGTGAAACGTGAGTGTTATCTAGATGAAGGGTGTGCAGACGCTTGAGACGGGATAGTGATGAGATGTCAGAGATCTGAGAAAGAGAGAAGTGGGCAGTGTGTGATATAAAGACGTCCTAAAGAACCAGTCGTGAGATATAACTGGTCCCAGTGAGACTGTCACACCACTAATTAGTGCACACTCCTCCACTGTGACATCATATAAATTCATCTCTTGTGGCAATCATTTCATTTATATACGTTGCTATAAACTTATCTTATTTACCTGCAATCTGTGCAATAAACACTAAAATTCTTTCCAATGAGGAGAACTATGTGCAGCCGGCACACACATGTAAGAGGAAAATGAAATTCAGATCTTCCAGACTTCATATAAGTGCAAATATCAACTCCCAAGTGTGACCTTTGTGTGAACGGCACTTAGGGATCAATAACAATTGAAAGATCAGTCTGCCCAAAAAGGCTGAGCAACTGACTTACAAGCACCTTAATCTGTCTATAGGTTTCTATAGTAAGTGGTAATGTGCATCCAGGGCTGTGTGTGACTATTAAGGAATGGGCTACTAAATGGCGCAGGTTGTAGAGAGTTTGAGCTGCCAGTACACCATGAATACACCATGAATACACCGTGAATACACCGTGAATACACCGTGAATACACCGTGATTTGTTGGTGCCACTGAGCAACCCTGGGATACAAGCTGCTAATTCTGCATTTGGGGCTGTATGTTGGGCAGACACTGGAGATAATCTTGTTGCTCCCACTCAATAAAGCCTATTACATGACTGAGCCCTGGTGTATCCACTGCTCAATGGTCTGTGCTTTGGCCTGGATATAAGTTATCAGGGGCTAGTTCTAATACAGTGGTCCCCAGCCAGTGGCTCATGAGTAACATGTTGCTCCCCGTGGCCAAAAGCAGGGGCTGATATTGAATTCCAGGCTTGGAGGCAAGCTCTGCTGCATAAAAACCAGTTGTAGTGTGAGAGTCTCCTGTAGTCTGGCCATTAGATAGCCCTATATGGACTGTCAATCACAGCAATTATTTTGCACCACTCAGAAAGATTTTTCATGCGTGTGTTGCTCCAAACTCTTTATACATCTAGATGTTGCTCATGGGTACAAAAGGCTGGGGAACACCATTCTAATATAATGTGCAAGAGAGAAAACGAAATCAGGGAGCTTTCCCACATCAAGTCCATACCTGAGTATGCTTCACACTTAGCACTCGCACATCCACCATACTCTGGCTCAGCACATTCAGCGAGCTCTCACTTACAGACGTCTCATTCACACTCAGGTGAGTGAGAGAGCATTGAGCTTGGAGCAGAAAGCTGCACAATCCTTTATCGCTCACTTTTGTCTGATCCAGGATGAGCTGTGAGAGATGATTCAGCCCTGAGAGACACAAAGGGAAAGTCATTGGGACACTGTACTGGTAAAACTGCTAAGTCTGCTTCAGAAACACTACTATAGTTTGTCTGTGTAGCCATGGGGGCAGCCATTCAAGCACAGGCTACACAGTAGATAACAGATAAGTACTACTATAGTTTATATAAACAAGCTGCTGTGTAGCCATGGGGGCAGCCATTCAAGCACAGGATACACAGTAGATAACAGATAAGTACTACTATAGTTTATATAAACAAGCTGCTGTGTAGCCATGGGGGCAGCCATTCAAGCACAGGATACACAGTAGATAACAGATAAGTACTACTATAGTTTATATAAACAAGCTGCTGTGTAGCCATGGGGGCAGCCATTCAAGCACAGGATACACAGTAGATAACAGATAAGTACTACTATAGTTTATATAAACAAGCTGCTGTGTAGCCATGGGGGCAGCCATTCAAGCACAGGATACACAGTAGATAACAGATAAGTACTACTATAGTTTATATAAACAAGCTGCTGTGTAGCCATGGGGGCAGCCATTGAAGCACAGGATACACAGTAGATAACAGATAAGTACTACTATAGTTTATATAAGCAAGCTGCTGTGTAGTCATGGGGGCAGCCATTCAAGCACAGGATACACAGTAGATAACAGATAAGTACTACTATAGTTTATATAAACAAGCTGCTGTGTAGCCATGGGGACAGCCATTCAAGCACAGGATACACAGTAGATAACAGATAAGTACTACTATAGTTTATATAAACAAGCTGCTGTGTAGCCATGGGGGCAGCCATTCAAGCACAGGATACACAGTAGATAACAGATAAGTACTACTATAGTTTATATAAACAAGCTGCTGTGTAGCCATGGGGGCAGCCATTCAAGCACAGGATACACAGTAGATAACAGATAAGTACTACTATAGTTTATATAAACAAGCTGCTGTGTAGCCATGGGGGCAGCCATTCAAGCACAGGATACACAGTAGATAACAGATAAGTACTACTATAGTTTATATAAACAAGCTGCTGTGTAGCCATGGGGGCAGCCATTCAAGCACAGGATACACGGTAGATAACAGATAAGTACTACTATAGTTTATATAAACAAGCTGCTGTGTAGCCATGGGGGCAACCATTCAAGCACAAGATACACAGTAGATAACAGATAAGTACTACTATAGTTTATATAAACAAGCTGCTGTCTAGCCATGGGGGCAGCCATTCAAGCACAGGATACACAGTAGATAACAGATAAGTACTACTATAGTTTATATAAACAAGCTGCTGTGTAGCCATGGGGGGCAGCCATTCAAGCACAGGATACACAGTAGATAACAGATAAGTACTACTATAGTTTATATAAACAAGCTGCTGTGTAGCCATGGGGGTAGCCATTCAAGCACAGGATACACAGTAGATAACAGATAAGTACTACTATAGTTTATATAAACAAGCTGCTGTGCAGCCATTCAAGCAATATGTCCTACTCCACCTAAACTCTCACCCATGCCTTTATTCTATCACAAGTAGTTTGTGGCCTCCTACTAACAAGACTCCCAACTTTAGTCCTTCAGTTAAGTCTTTAATTGCACTGGTCACCTCCTCTGCACATTTACCCAAGGTCAAGCCTGGGGTGAGGATAAAAAAGGAATTTTGTACTCACCGAAAAAAAGTCCGTCAGTGCAGACTTTAGGGTTTTGTCTTCATCACCTCTGGAGGCAGGACAGAAGAATTGATGCCTCTTGGCCCCTCCCACTGGTTATATGTGTCGACTCCACCTCTAATCATCAATTTGTTTGGAAAGCTCAGTCAGTGGAGATAGTACAGGTAGAAAGAAGATCAAGAGACAATAAGTAGAAAAGATAGAGAGAAAGAGGTCCTGTGGCCCACACTAAAATCAGCCTGGGTGGGACTTACTGCACTGACAGTTCGGGCCTACTAGAAAAGGATTTTTTCGTTGAGTACAAAATTCCTTTTTCTCTAGTCGGCCCTCCTGTCAGTGCAAACGTTAGGGGACGTAACAAATCTGTCCCTGAAACTGGGTGGGTAACTTGTATAATGTATGGTCAGATATAACTGCTTATTGTACTACTGCAGCCTGAAGAACTTTTCGGCCGATTGAGAAGTAAAAATATTTAACTTGTAAAATTTGACAAAAGTGTTGGGTGAAGCCCCGGTGGCTGCTGTGCAAATACATTTTGAAAAACCCAAGAAGTGCTTTGTGCCCTGGTTGAGTGAGCCTTTACTGTAAATGGTCTGGGTATCTGTTTTCTATCATAAGCTGTATTGATAGTCTCTACTAGCCAGCGTGCAACAGTTCTCTTGGAAATCGGTTTTCCTTTATGAGTGTTTCAATAAGAAACCAGAAGGGTTTCTGAAGCTTGATATGAAGCTGATCATTTTAAATATATCTTTGTGGCTTGTACAACATCTAGTTCATGTAATCGTGTCTCATTTTGCGGTTTAGGGCAAAAGGATGGTAGGGTGATATCTTGGTTCAAATGAAAGTCCGATACCACTTTGGGTAAGAATGTCAGAATTGTACGAAGGACTACCTTGTCTTGATGTATGACTAGCCATGGCTCTTTACACGAGAATGCTGCAATCTCAGAGACTCGTCTAGCTGAACTTATAGCTATGAGAAAGGTGACTTTGAGAGAAAGCCACCTGAGGTCGCATGTCGTGAGGGGTTTGAACGGTGGTTGTTGCAGAGCATCTAGCACTAAGGGTAAATCCCAGGCCGGCAGTGGCTCCCTTAGTGGTGGTCTGATTCTGAAGAAGAAATGTTGGACTGTAGCGTCTTTAGCCAAGAGATTATGCGTTAAGACAGATAGGGCTGAGAACCGATTCTTTAGAGTGTGTAATCCTAAGCCTTTTTGAAAACCTTCAGTGAGAAACTCTATGAATAGTTGTGTAGTTATCTCCTTCCAACAGATCTTGTTTCAGTCCCACCAAGCGAGAAAGGCTTGCCATATCTTATGGTATAGCTTTGCCGTATACGCTTTGCGCACCCCCATCGGGATGTCAACTGCTGATCTGGAGAACCCTTGTTGGGTCCACCATGTAGTCTCAATAGCCAAGCCATTAAACGGAGTAGAGGCAGGTTTGGGTGTTTGAGAGGGCCCTGGGATAGCAAGTCTGGTCGACTGGGTAGTCTCCAAGGTCTTGTGACTGATAACTGAACTAGATCTGTGTACCAAACTCTGTTTGGCCAGTCTGGTGCAATCAGGATCACAGTGGCATCACTCAGCTTTATCTTTCTTATTGCCCTGGGTAGTGGTGGAAATGCATATACTAGTCTGAAGTTCCAGGGAGTGACTAGAGTGTCCATGAATGCTGCTCCTGGATCCTTGGTTCTGGAGCAATACAGGGGAACTTTGTGGTTGTGTCTGGAAGCTAACATGTCTACCTCCGGTGTGCCCCATTTGTATGTCAGTTGGGCAAACACTCTGTCGTTTAATGACCATTCCCCTTGATCGACTGTGGTTCTGATGAGGTAATCGGCCTCCCAATTTTGGACACCTGGAATGAACACAGCAGAGATTCTGGGTACTGATCTTCTGGCCCAAGTGAGGATCTGTGATACCTCCTGCATGGCCATGTCGGATTGGATTCGTATCGGTTGAGATTGAAGTATTGGTGACCAACCTTGAAGGGCTAGGACAATCGCCCGCAGCTCCAAGACATTGATAGGTAAGGAGGCTTCCTCTGGGGTCCACAGCCCCTGCGGCTGGCGTCTGTGGTTACTATCTGCCAGGAGGGAGTTGCCCAGCTCCGCCCCTGCTGTAGATTGGTTGGTATTGTCCACCATTGCAGACTCTCTCTGGTGTGTGGGTCTATAATTATTTATTTATTGCAGCAGGTCCTTGTGGTTTTTGTTCCAATATTTTAGAAAGTTGTGTTGAAGAGGCCTGATGTGGAATCTGGCAAATGATATTGCTTCTAGAGCCGACACCATGAACCCTAGAAGGCGGAGGCAGTCCTCTGGTGAAACGGTCACCTTGAACAGGAATGATCGAGTGGTAGTGATCAATGTCTTGACTTTGTCTGGTGCAAGAAATACTCTCTGATTTATCGAATTTGAGCCCTAAGAACAGAATGGTCTGACTTGGCTTGAGGTTGCTCTTGCGGTAGTTGACTAGCCAACCATGCTGGTTTAACACGTGCAGGTACGTGTATGTGTCCTTTTCTGCTTGTATGGCTGACGATGGTATGATCAAAAGATCGTAGGTATGGAATTATATGTATTCCGTTCAATCTGAGATAGGCCACTATTGGTGAGAGCACTTTGGTGAAAACACGTGGAGCAGTACAAAGCCCAAAGGGCAATGCCGTAAATTGATAGTGTGCATCTGCGATGGCCAACCGTAGAAAGCGTCGAGACTCTGGGTAAATGGGGATGTGCAAGTAAGCATCCTGGAGTTCTATTGAAGTCATGAAAACTCCTGGTTCCAAGGCTGCGATTACTGTTCGGACAGATTCCATCTTGAATTTTTGATTTGCGACCAAGGATTTTAATGGTTTTAGATTGAGTACTGGTCTGAAGCTGCCGTCTTTCTTGCGCACAAGAAATCGGTTGGAATAAAACCCCTTGAATTTGTGGGTCTCTGGTAATGTCTCTATCACACCAGTATGTAGCAGTATGAGAGCTGCGTGTTGAAGTAGCTGTTCCTTGTGAGGCGCAGTGGAGGATGGAAGGAATCTCCGTTGCAATAGATGTGGACTGAAGGGGATTCTGTATCCCTGTTGAATTATACTTAGTACCCAAGTGTCTGACACATGTGTTTGCCACTCTCCCAGGTATCTTTGTAGTCTGCCCCCTACGTGTTGTGGCCCCTGCCGTCGCCTGAAGTCAGGTGGAGCAGGGTTTAGGGTTGTCTGTGTGACCCTGCTGATGTCAGGGAGGTCTATTGCGTTTGTTGCCCTGGTCTGATGATGAGGTTCTGAAGTTGGATCGAAAGGGTCTACTTTGAGATGACCAATTTCTCAGAGTTTGGCCTCTGGTAGGTGTTTCAATTTTTTGTCCTTTACCAGTGGTTAGGAAGGTGATCTTATCCCGTGACCTCGGCAATAATTTGCTTGAGGTCCGGACCGAACAAGGAGTCTCCCGTAAATTTTAGGGATAGTAATCTCAATTTGGAAGCCGTGTCACCTGTCGTAGCCATAGAGCACGACGAGCAATGACTATGTTTGCTGTTGTTTTGGCCGCTAACTTGACTACCTCCATAGCTGCATCAGCTAAAAAGCCCAATGTTGTGGTTAACCTGTCCAGCTCCATCTGGAGTTGTTGTTGGGAGGAAGGTGGGTGTTGTGCTAGTTCCTGTGCCCAGTGTCTAGCCGTACGTGACAGGCCTGCAGATGCAGCAGCCGGGCGAAGTATTGCTGCCGCCTGGACATATGCTCTTTTTAGTGTAGATTCCATGCGTCAATCGAATGGATCTCTAAATGCGGCCTCCTCCGCGGGTAATGCGGTTTGTCTAGATAGCCTTGGGTGCTTTGTCGCATCTCTTTTAAATGGTCCTCTGGCACTGGATATGTTTTGAAAAATCTCCGATTTAGTGCAATGCGCCTTTCAGGTTGGGCCCACTCTGTTTAAATTGTTTGAGTGATGGTGTTAAAGATTGGGAAAGTTTCTGTACGCCCAGTAGTTTGTCAGCCTTTGATATGGTAACTGTCTCATTCTTAATCTCTAAGGTTTGTAGCATTTCTCCAAGTAATTTTTTACAAATGTCAGGGTTTGCAGTGGCAGGGGGGTCGTCATCTGAATCAGAACTTGTAGTTGAGTGAGCATGCTCGGATAATTCTGATTCTAGGAAAGGGAGTCCATCCTCCTCTGAGTCTGAGGCTAGACCTTCCTCTGATTCTGAAGATGAGAGTTCAGGGGCCAGAGCTTTAGGCCTCTTACCCCTCCCACCTGTTGGTACTTGTGGGGTTTAAACTATGTTCATAATCCACTGTAAAAATTGCCCCAACTGTGGGGGTGCTGGTGGAAGAGCTTGAGGGTTCTGTATCCCTGCTTGGTTTTGTTCCCAAGGCATACTTGGAGAGTTATCTACCCTAGTCTGAGATGTAGTAGGCATGGCTACTGGTGGTGTATTTGGGATTGAACTGGGACCTTCCATGAGTTGGGCTGGGGCAGGTTGAGGGGACAGCACAAGCACTTCCAGTGACTCCTCTGTCCTAGAACTTTTACAGTCCGAACAATATGTTTTTTCTCAAGAACCTCTCAAGAACAGCTCTGCGTGTTCCGGTAAGAGAGGCCGTGTGTATCCTTTTTCCAGAATTAGGATAATGCTGACAGGACAGCTCTGCGTGTCCTGTGTGTAATCTGACTCCTGTATGTACCCAAAGTCAATAATCTTGCTGTAAAATTAAAGTGAAAAAAAAAAATTTTGATAAATATGAGTTGCCTGTCCTTCACCTCCAAGGCAAAAGAACTGATGATTAGAGGTGGAGTCAACACATATAACCAGTGGGAGGGGCCAAGAGGCATCAATTCTTCTTTCCTGCCTCCAGAGGTGATGAAGACAAAACCCTAGCGTCTGCACTGACAGTAGGGCCGACTAGAGAAAGGAAAAGTAGGAAGAACTGTGAGATGCTCACCCAGGAGATGTGGCAGACAGGTATCTGTGAGCTTTAGGCAGGCACCAAGGTTCAGATACTGCAGCTTGTGTAAATATTTCACCACGCTCAGGCCCTGGTCTGGGAAACAGAGGATACAAGCAATGAGAAATAATACATATGTGCACAGACATATCCAACGAGTCTACATATACAGAGCAAGTATGTAAACACAAGCTGTAACATGAGAGCTTGAAGAAGGGACAGAGTCCAGAAAGCTTCCTTTATAGTAGCCATTCACGTATATACATGTATATGTAAGGTACAGAAAGAGGAATGTGTATATACCAACCTGTGAGTAGGGAGAGAATATAAAGGAGGTATATACATGTATATGTAAGGTACAGAAAGAGGAGTGTGTATATACCAACCTGTGAGTAGACTACAGGAGCTCATGTTCAGAGATTTTAGGCTGGGGAAATTGCGCAGGTGTCGGATCAGTTCATTGGTGCAGTACTGGTAACATCTGAGGGATATCCGGTGAATTGGGCAGCCTCCAAACAGCTCTAGTGTCTTTGGGCGTAAGACACGCTCTTCGATCATGTGATCAATAATAAGTTCCACTATTTCCGGTGTGACGCGGGAGAAAGATCGAGAATACTGCATGGAGGGGGCTGTGGTACAAAGAGAACAAATATGATTATTTGAGAATATGAGATTGAAGCAGAGACAGTAGCAGTGAGATTAGAAGGCAAGCAGCGGCTGAAACAATGGAGTGTTATAGCGTGAGGCAGAAGAAATGAGAAAAGAATCGTTACCGCTTATGAGATTAAGGACTGCTTGTAATGATAAGTGGCGCAAGCTGGGAACAGCCTGAACTCTCAGAGTCTCCGTTATGGCCGTTGGTCTCTCTGAATTCCCCTGCCGGAGCTCTGCTGCGGCTCTTGCCATGACTTGCGGGGAGTCTTCTGGAGAAGGAGGATTTCCTAGGGGCGCTCTACTTCCCTGATTGCTATCTCTGCAAACAAGTGATGTCATTAATCCTAATATCTCAGTGAGAGTAGTTGGGAAGATGTCTGGTGTGAGTAGCTCACCTGAGTTTTATCCCATGTTCTGGCCACTGGTGTGAGTTGATTAGCGGCTGCCTGTGCTCATGAACAGCAACATTCACCCCTAAAAGGGAACAACAGAAACAGCACTGGCAAATGGAATGGTAAATACATCTCAATGAATGGGGCAGACTCTCAGCACCCTATGTTTCCTGTATGTGGTGCCTAGAGCTTGGAGACTTAATATTCCTTCCCATAAGGAACAATTCCAGGGCTGCAAGTAGGTAAGGAAGGCTACATGCAAAGGGACCAATCAGAGATGGCTGTTTGTCCTGTCCACATTCTAAGGGTGGATTTTCCCAATCAGAGTCGGATGCCTGGCCTGTTTGTGTTCTGAGAGGAGGGTTTTCCCAATCAGAGTCAGATGCCTGGCCTGTTTGTGAGAAGTGGCTGTACCCAGTCAGGGATGAGTATGTGGCTGATAAATGTAGGCCAGATGGGGTGGAGGTACAATAGTGTGGGGGTGCTGCTGCAGTGCATGATTTATGAAGGATTATTGGAGGAAAATGTAACAGAGACAAGGCTAACAAAACCACTGAACAGTTGGAATACAATCTTGCATAGTTTGCATCCCCCGCTGATACTGAATAGTTTGATCTTAAACCTTGGGTACATCCTTTAGGTGGCCATACACTAGAAGATCCACTCGCTTGGCAAGGTCGCTAAACGAGTGGATCTTAACTCGATCTGCCCACTAACAGCTGGGCGATATCAGATGAATCTGAACGTTCGGCCCTGGGGCTGAACGATCACATTACAATACTACGAATAGGCTCCGACGGGTCGCAGGATCACATCAACTAGCCGATGCAGTCCTGGATCTTAACCGATCGATATCTGGCTGATTTTTGGCCTGATATCAATCGGAAGGACCCGTTGGGAGCCCCTATACAAGGGCAGATAAGCTGCCGAATTGGTCTAAAAGACCCAGCTTTAATCTGCCCGTGTAAGGCCACCTTTACTCTTCCAATAGCTACCTGCAGCACTATATTATTAACTTCCTAGCAGGCCTGTACAACACGTGTATTATTGTGCTTGCTGATATATACCTTTGTATCCCCTGGCTTGTAATTGTCCTGTGTATACACCTCACATCAGGCAGTGTGACACGTATGAAATTGCAAGTGGGGCAAATATATATCCCTTTATAGCCGGACACTTTACCTTCAATCTCATCATTTCCAACTGCTTCATGTTCCTGTAATGGACGTCCAGCTCCTGTGAGCAAATACAAGGTGTAAGCACCCTCACAGGCCATCTTCCCCTTCTCTAATTCCATGAACTAATAGTATTGTATTGCTTACCCCAGTGGTGCACAGGCCTGGAGTGTGGCCCCTCTCTCATGTGCACATTGAGGGACACAGAATGAGCTGGAGCACTCAGCGCTGCCCTAAGCACATCCCCTTCAGCAATCACATGGTGGGGATCAGGGGCCACATGTCCTTCAGCAATCACATGGTGGGGATCAGGGGCCACATGTCCTTCAGCAATCACATGGTGGGGATCAGGGGCCACATGTCCTTCAGCAATCACATGGTGGGGATCAGGGGCCACATGTCCTTCAGCAATCACATGGTGGGGATCAGGGGCCACATGTCCTTCAGCAATCACATGGCGGGGATCAGGGGTTACACCTAGAGGGGCAGATACACAGGACACTTGTGGCCTGGGATTTGCTTCATGCACAGCTGAAGGGATCTGCTTGGGACATACACAGAGAGTAGCATTAGGAGTCAGTCCAAGCTCATGAAGACTACGGAGGAGATCCACATCAGAGAAATGCCTGGCAGGATAGCTGCTTCTAAGTGTGCAGGGGCTGAGCGATGGTTCTATCAAGTGCACATGATCATACACACTCTGTAATGGAGAGTCTGCTGGGAATGCCACACGTATTGAGCGGCCACAAGGGAGGCGCACCTGAGGGACACAACACAAAATCACACAATATTACACAATATTACACTGCCTCACTACACAAACACTGGCCAATTATTTGTCAGATATGTGTGGAGCAGGGTGTTGAAAGGGTCCCAGACATGTGTCAATAAGCTGCTAACGTGATCTGGAGACTTGGCAACCGTTATCAGCCTTTTTATGGCCAGTTTTACTTTTCTCTACTACTGATCTTACATCCTGACTTCCAAACTGAATTGAAAGTCATGAAAAGTGCACAATAAAACAAGCAAAGATTCAAAAATACACAGAAAATAAAAAAAGAAATGTGTCCAACACTAATATCTACTTTCTACTTAAGGGTCATTTAAAAAGGAACTAAGCTTTATTCTCTACAGGAGAGTGGGGTGGGGGTAAAGGTTTGCATGCAAACTATGTACAGTAGAACAGTTTGTGCAAGACATGTTTCTTCCCAATCATGGTCACAAGAGCAAAAGAGACTAGAAGAAGAGTAGCTTCACCATCAGCATAGGAAGGGGTTCTTTACTGTAAGGACAGTCAGGTTATGGGATTCCCTACCAAGAGAGGGGGAATGAGTGATTCATTGGTGGGGAGGAAAGCAGATCTCACCATCAGCATAGGAAGGGGTTCTTTACTGTAAGGGCAGTCAGGTTATGGGATTCCCTACCAAGAGAGGGAGAATGAGTGATTCATTGGTGGGGAGGAAAGGAGATCTCACCATCAGCATAGGAAGGGGTTCTTTACTGTAAGGACAGTCAGGTTATGGGATTCCCTACCAAGAGAGGGGGAATGAGTGATTCATTGGTGGGGAGGAAAGGAGATCTCACCATCAGCATAGGAAGGGGTTCTTTACTGTAAGGACAGTCAGGTTATGGGATTCCCTACCAAGAGAGGGGGATGAGTGATTCATTGGTGGGGAGGAAAGGAGATCTCACCATCAGCATAGGAGGGATTAAAGGGGTGGTTCACCATTAAGGTAACTCTTATTATATTATAGAACGGCCAATTGGTTTTCATTATTTATTTTTTATAGTTTTATAGGTATTTGCCTTTTTCTTCTGACTCTTTGCAGCTTTCATTGGGCGTCGCTGACTCCCTTATAAAAAAACAAACAAATGCTCTGTAAGACTACAAATGTATTGTTATTGCTACTTTTTATTACTGATCCTTCTATTCAGGCCTCTCCTATTCATATTCCAGTCTCTTACTCAAATCAATGCATGGTTGCTAGAAGAGCTGCTGAATAAAAAGCTAAATACGGTAAGTCAAAAACCTTCAATAAAAAAATATTAAAACCAATTTCAAATTGTCTCAGAATATCAATCTCTACATTATACTAAATGTTATCTCAAAGGTGAACAACCCTATTAAGTGTGACCCCCAAGGAAAGAGAATAAAGAATATTCTGTGTACAAGGCCTGTGCCACTGTGTGTACTTACCATCAAGGCACAGGAATTATTGGGCTTGTCCAAACCCGGCCTTTCAGACTTCAGACATTTGTGGGGGGTGACCATGTGCTCCTTCTCCTGCTTTGACTTACGATCCTCTGCAATGCGCTGCAGCACAACGTCACGTTCCTACAGACACAGTCACAGGTGGTACAGTCCCAAAACACCTATTTCTCTTCCCCCACTGCTATGTGTCTCTATCTGCTCTACTTCCCCCCTTCATATTGTGATCTCTTCTCTACTCCCCTACCAACCCACCCTCTCAGCTGCTCCTTCTAACCTATCCCCTTCCCTACCTCTCTTTTCTGTTCCCCTCGCCTATCCCTCTCCTCTCTTCTCCACTACCTATTCCTCCCCTGCTGTCTAATCTCACTACCTCTCCCCTTTGTTCTCTTTCTCCTACTGATCCCCTTCCCTACCTATCCCTCCCCCCTCTTCTGGTACCCCCTGTATATCCCTCCCTCTTCCCCCCTCCTCTCTACTCTCCCACCTATGCCTTCCTCTCTTTTCTGCCCCCCGTTCTACCTATCTCTCCCGCATTTCTCTATCCCCCTCCTCTATAGCCTCCTCTACTTAACTACTTATCTACCCTCCCCTGCTCTCTACTCCCCTACCTGTCACTACCTTTTTACTCTGTTCCCCTCTCCTGCCTTGCCTATTCCTCCCTCTTCTCCCTTCTCGATTATTCCCTACCTCTCGATTTCCCTCTAATTCCTGTTCTGTGCCATTCACCCATTCTTTGCCACTGTTCTACTCCATCCTCTATTGCTTCCTAAATCACACTCTGTTCTCTACCCCAATTCTCAATCACTCCCTCTCTTCTCTACTCCCCTGCCTATTCCCCCTTTAGTTATTCCCTATGTTCTCTACACCCAAAACTATACCTTTCTCTTTACTCCACTCCCAAGAACTCCCTCTCTATTCTCCTCTCAATTGCTCCCCATCTTCTCTTCACTACGCTGTATTGCTCTCTTGCCTCTTTACTTCCCCTACTTTTCCCTCCCTCTGTTCTCCCCCTTTCTAACACTGTCCATTTATTCCCTCAAAAACCTTTTAACCTGTCACTCCATAAAATGTAGTAACTTTAAGTGGTATTGCCAGATTCCCATAGCCTTCCTCTTAGTCTCCCCTTCCACTGATTTTCTCTTACCTTCGCCTTGCTGCGTTTAGTCTCCTTCAAGTGTTGTGCCAGGCTAGCATTGTGCTTTTCATCATATTCCTTCCAACTCAGAGTATGCCGAGACATGACCAGTGGATGAGCCCCATGCTCTAGGGACACAGTAGTGTCTGTCAGAACAAAAGGACATGGGGTAATGTGAATGGGTGAGAGGTATGGAGCCCAAGAAGGAAGGCAGAAAAAAATAAGGCAGAACATAAAAGTCATAGAGGACACAGAGTCATAGGGAAGACAAAAAACAATAAGAAGTGTGTAAATCGAGATCAAGGGTTCCATCTCCACGTCATTAATAGGTCTACCTTCAGCCTGCAAAGGTCATCTCTTCTGTCAATGTCACATCATTAGTGCACTGAAACAATCCTCATACACAATAAACTGAGCAAATGCACAGGGAAGAGGAGTGTTTTGATGGGCAGATGAGAGGGGAAGGTCACAAGAAAGGTGAAGGTACGTTTTTGGACAGGGTGACAAGAAGGTCAGAAGCTGAATGAAAGAAACCATTTGTATAGTGCGAAGAGAAGAAGAAAGGCAGAGTGATGGGTAGAATAGAAGACCAGAAATAAAGTAAAGGAAATGATTTGGCTCAGGAACACAAGGGATGAGAAGATCAGAGGCAGCGTGAGGAAGAGATAATGAATGGGGAGATGTGAGAAGAAGATCTGATGTAGAGTGAAGGACATCATTTGAATCAGAACAGAGAATAAGAAAATTCTAAGCAGAGTGAAGACATATTTAAATGAGGAAGAGAGGAGAAGACCAGATACACAGTGTAGTATTTGGATGAGAGATGAGAAGGTGAGACGCAGAGTGAAGTCAAGTATTTGCATAGCAAGAAGAGAGCAGATGTAAAGTGTGTGGATGTGGAAAGAAAAGATCGGAAGTAGAGTGAATTCTGATGCCACTTTGTCAAACTTGGTACATTAATATTTAAACCATTTATTTAAAAGAAATATTAAAAAAAAAAAAAGGAAAGTTATTTCGTAAAGTCCTACTGCTATGGTATGGCTATGCTATGGTTAACATCCCCTTTAAAATGCTACTCACAACTTTACCTGCTTTATGTCACTTAGAGAGCCAGGAAAGGGTTAATAAACCTGCTGGGAATCATGTGCCCCCAATAAGCCCCTTTTCATGCAGAAGCTCTCCTGCCCTACACCAATGATCCCTATGATGTTCTCTTATATATTCTGCCAGCGCTGTTACACAAGAACGTATGTTTCTTCAGTTCACCAGAAAAGCAGAAAAACAAGTAGTGCTCTGACCTAAAGGGCTCACACGTCTAAATGCTCCATTGGCTTTTGGGGGGTTGAAGGCCATCATCGCTCCTGAATCAGTCTTTAGTTGGCTTTGCAAAGTGCCCCGCTGCTGTCCCCCCTTGAGGATCCTGCCGATAAGAAAACCAAGACATATAAATATATTTATATTATTAGAACAAAAAATAAATGTCTAACACCACAATATTCCCATGCTTGTTTTTTCACCTTTACTCGCTTCAAAAAAGAAGATTATATAGCCATTTTTTTTGTACTTGGAGTGCCCCATTTCATTGGATCTTATGTTGAGCTGAGAAAGGAAGGGAAAGGTCCCCATTACACTTCAATGTCAAAAATGTGTCACTACTTACCACTCCACAGCATCTTGTACCTTGAAACATCCAGCTCGAAATGCTGCTTGAGCCTGGGACTCCCCAAAACCCATTTCATACAGAGCCTGGAACAGCTCTCCGACTGTCTGCAAAAAGAACAACATCACATACCTAAACAACTACATCTTCATTTCTAATAAACAGACCCTATATTCTACTGGGATAGGGCAGCTCTACTCATTCCCCCAACAGAATGGACCCCCCTGTTCCACTAGAACAGGGCTTTTCAACTGGCGGCCCGCGACCCCCCCTCATGTGGCCCTCCATATCAAAGTCCGCCTGCTGTGTCTTCTTACCATATGTAAACTTTAAAAGGTATCACTACAGAGATTAACTGGCCCCTGCATTGTTTAAACATCAAATTCAGACTAATCCCCTGTATTGTTCACACCTGTGATCCCCCTGTATTGTTCACACTTGTGACACCTCTATTGTTCACACCCCTAAAGCCCCTGTACTGTTCTACCTGAGACCCCTCTATTGTTTATATCCTAAAGCCCCTGTACTGTTCTACCTGAGACCCCTCTATTGTTTCTATCCTAAAGCCCCTGTACTGTTCTACCTGAGACCCCTCTATTGTTTCTATCCTAAAGCCCCTGTACTGTTCTACCTGAGACCCCTCTATTGTTTATATCCTAAAGCCCCTGTACTGTTCTACCTGAGACCCCTCTATTGTTTATATCCTAAAGCCCCTGTACTGTTCTACCTGAGACCCCTCTATTGTTTATATCCTAAAGCCCCTGTACTGTTCTACCTGAGACCCCTCTATTGTTTATATCCTAAAGCCCCTGTACTGTTCTACCTGAGACCCCTCTATTGTTTCTATCCTAAAGCCCCTGTACTGTTCTACCTGAGACCCCTCTATTGTTTATATCCTAAAGCCCCTGTATTGTTCTACCTGAGACCCCTCTATTGTTTATATCCTAAAGCCCCTGTACTGTTCTACCTGAGACCCCTCTATTGTTTCTATCCTAAAGCCCCTGTACTGTTCTACCTGAGACCCCTCTATTGTTTATATCCTAAAGCCCCTGTATTGTTCTACCTGAGACCCCTCTATTGTTTATATCCTAAAGCCCCTGTACTGTTCTACCTGAGACCCCTCTATTGTTTATATCCTAAAGCCCCTGTACTGTTCTACCTGAGACCCAGACTGAAACTGCCACATTGTTCTCCTGTTCACACTTTATACAAAATACTAATGGGGCCCCAGCACTGTGTGACTGTATGTAGTACATATTAGACTGAGAGCTTTCCCTGTCTCCTGCTCTCTTCTGTCTTCCCTCCTGTGTGTCTCATACTTTGTGTTTGTTCTGGGGGTTTGTTAGCATTTTAAAATGATTGTTAGTGGCCCCTAAGGTGTTGAATCATATGTTGGGGTACTGTATTATACACAGGGGAGGAGGAGGCATATGGATTTATGTCTTATATGACACATATATGAGTGACATCCCTGCAGGACAGACACAAGGTAGTTTGGCCCCCAGACAAGAGCTTCACTCAGTGCCCCCCTGTCCTGCATTACCATTTCCCTCCTTACCATGATGGTGTTTAAATAAAGAGAGCAAGAAATGTACAAGACTTTTTCATTTATATTACTGCCCCCTGTACCTGTACCAGCAAGCTCAGCAGCCCTCCATCATACAGCCCTCCTGCAGCCATCATATTGCTCCCAATCTTTACCTGTGTCAGCAGCAGCCAAAAATAAAGCTGATCACATGATATTGCCCCCCAGTATTTATGTACCTGTGCCAGCGCCCAGCAGCAACAGTAAATATATGGCCCCCAAATCTGTACGTGGCTGTGCCAGCAGGAGGCTTCACACTTTACAGTAATAGAAAGAAAGTCTTGAGTTCAGTGTAACTGTGCCAGTCTGAGAGCAGCGAGAGTCACACCAAGCAGCCCCCCAGCTCTCTGCCTCTCTCTGTCCCCCAACATATCAGTGATGTCATTGACGCGTATGCGCACATCCCGCTGCACCGCACACAAGGAGCCATTACTTGCCGGCAAGAGGGAGAAGGGGAAGGAGATGGATTCCAACTGGGTGACCATGATTACTGAAACTAATTATTAAATAAACACTTGAAAAGTGCTCCCCTCAATGATGGCACCTTACACAGCCGACTACTTTGCCTACCCCTAGTTCCGGCCCTGATCCCTGCAGTGAGCACCAACCATCTGGTTTTTTGGTGTGTTATTATGTGGGCATGGTCTTGTGGTAACATGGGTGTGGTTTAAAGTGGGTGTGGTCTAAAAACAGGGAGTGGCTAATACTGGCTTCTGCTATCGGCCCTCCACCATGTAGATTGGAAAAATTCCGGGCCCTCGGTACCATAGAAGTTGGACAGCACTGCTCTAGAATATAGAGTCCTTCCTGTTCCACCAGAATATAGAGTCCTTCCTGTTCCACCAGAATATAGAGTGCTTCCTGTTCCATCGGAAAGTAGTAGCTTTGCTCTTCCATTGGAAGTTAAGAGCCCATCTTGTTCAAACAGAATGCAGTGCTCCTGCTCTTTCATCAGGATTTAAGGAGCACTGCACTCATGTTGCACAAGGGGGATACTGTCCCTTTAATGATCAGCACAAGCCTATTCATTACACTCATGTTGCACAAGGGGGTATACTGTCCCTTTAATGATCAGCACAAGCCTATTCATTGCACTCATGTTGCACAAGGGGGATACTGTCCCTTTAATAATCAGCACAAGCCTATTCATTGCACTCATGTTGCACAAGGGGGATACTGCCCCTTTAATGATCAGCACAAGCCTATTCATTACACTCATGTTGCACAAGGGGGATACTGTCCCTTTAATGATCAGCACAAGCCTATTCATTGCACTCATGTTGCACAAGGGGGATACTGTCCCTTTAATGATCAGCACAAGCCTATTCATTGCACAAGGGGGATACTGTCCCTTTAATGATCAGCACAAGCCTATTCATTGCACTCATGTTGCACAAGACGGATACTGTCCCTTTAATGATCAGCACAAGCCTATTCATTGCACTCATGTTGCACAAGGGGGTATACTGTCCCTTTAATGATCAGCACAAGCCTATTCATTGCACTCATGTTGCACAAGGGGTATACTGTCCCTTTAATGATCAGCACAAGCCTATTCATTGCTCTCATGTTGCACAAGGGGGATACTGTCCCTTTAATGATCAGCACAAGCCTACTCATTGCACTCATGTTGCACAAGGGGGATACTGTCCCTTTAACGATCAGCACAAGCCTACTCATTGCACTCTTGTTGCACAAGGGGGATACTGTCCCTTTAATGATCCGCACAAGACTATTCATTGCTCTCATGTTGCACAAGGGGGATACTGTCCCTTTAATGATCCGCACAAGCCTATTCATTGCTCTTATGTTGCACAAGGGGGTATACTGTCCCTTTAATGATCAGCACAAGCCTATTCATTGCATTCATGTTGCACAAGGGGGATACTGTCCCTTTAATGATCAGCACAAGCCTATTCATTGCTCTCATGTTGCACAAGGGGAATACTGTCCCTTTAATGATCCGCACAAGCCTATTCATTGCTCTCATGTTGCACAAGGGGGATACTGTCCCTTTAATGATCAGCACAAGCCTATTCATTGCACTCATGTTGCACAAGGGGGATACTGTCTCTTTAATGATCAGCACAAGCCTATTCATTGCACTCATGTTGCACAAGGGGGATACTGTCCCTTTAATGATCAGCACAAGCCTATTCATTGCACTCATGTTGCACAAGGGGGTACTGTCCCTTTAATGATCAGCACAAGCCTATTCATTGCTCTCATGTTGCACAAGGGGGATACTGTCCCTTTAATGATCAGCACAAGTCTATTCATTGCACTCATGTTGCACAAGGGGGTACTGTCCCTTTAATGATCCGCACAAGCCTATTCATTGCACTCATGTTGCACAAGGGGGTACTGTCCCTTTAATGATCAGCACAAGCCTATTCATTGCTCTCATGTTGCACAAGGGGGTATACTGTCCCTTTAATGATCAGCACAAGCCTATTCATTGCTCTCATGTTGCACAAGGGGGATACTGTCCCTTTAATGATCAGCACAAGCCTATTCATTGCACTCATGTTGCACAAGGGGGATACTGTCCCTTTAATGATCAGCACAAGCCTATTCATTGCTCTCATGTTGCACAAGGGGGATACTGTCCCTTTAATGATCAGCACAAGCCTATTCATTGCACTCATGTTGCACAAGTGGGTTACTGTCCCTTTAATGATCAGCACAAGCCTATTCATTGCACTCATGTTGCACAAGGGGGTACTGTCCCTTTAATGATCAGCACAAGCCTATTCATTGCACTCATGTTGCACAAGGGGGATACTGTCCCTTTAATGATCAGCACAAGCCTATTCATTGCACTCATGTTGCACAAGGGGGTACTGTCCCTTTAATGATCAGCACAAGCCTATTCATTGCACTCATGTTGCACAAGGGGGATACTGTCCCTTTAATGATCAGCACAAGCCTATTCATTGCTCTCATGTTGCACAAGGGGGATACTGTCCCTTTAATGATCAGCACAAGCCTATTCATTGCTCTCATGTTGCACAAGGGGGATACTGTCCCTTTAATGATCAGCACAAGCCTATTCATTGCACTCATGTTGCACAAGGGGGATACTGTCCCTTTAATGATCAGCACAAGCCTATTCATTGCTCTCATGTTGCACAAGGGGGATACTGTCCCTTTAATGATCAGCACAAGCCTATTCATTGCACTCATGTTGCACAAGTGGGTTACTGTCCCTTTAATGATCAGCACAAGCCTATTCATTGCACTCATGTTGCACAAGGGGGTATACTGTCCCTTTAATGATCAGCACAAGCCTATTCATTGCTCTCATGTTGCACAAGGGGGATACTGTCCCTATAATGATCAGCACAAGCCTATTCATTGCACTCATGTTGCACAAGGGGGATACTGTCCCTTTAATGATCAGCACAAGCCTATTCATTGCACTCATGTTGCACAAGGGGGATACTGTCCCTTTAAAGTCACCACTGTGTTTTGCACCAACTCACCGTTGTTCCCTCTGATTCGTCCATCTCACAGTAGTGAATTCCTCAGGCAGCTCCTGATTCAGTTGGTTTTGGGGGTGACCAATCCAAGTGCAGTAGTTTAATGGTTAATGATGTACCCCCAGACTAGAGATGGTACAGTCTCCAACATACACCCCCACACTGTATTTGTTTCACCCACTGAACGCACACTCACCCTTCCCCTTCTAAAAATAGCCTTAATTTCAAAGGACTGCCCCTTCCTGGCCCCCCAATGTATCCACTCACTCCTGCCCTCACACTCTTTATTCCCCAACCTGAAGTAGTCTCTGCCCAATACGTGTGCCCTTGCACCTTTCACTTTCCAACACCCACTCACCGATAACACTCGTGCACTCTGCTTTCTTTATGCCGACTCTTACACACTTATTCTGTTTCTCACTTGTACACTATATATGCACCGACTCTTACACACTTATTCTCAGTTTCTCACTTGTACACTATTTATCCTGACTCTTACACACTTATTCTCAGTTTGTACACTTTATACACTGACGCTTACACACTTATTCTCAGTTTCTCACTTGTACACTATATATACACCGACTCTTACACACTTATTCTCAGTTTCTCACTTGTACACTATATACACACCGACTCTTACACACTTATTCTCAGTTTCTCACTTGTACACTATATATCCTTACTCTTACACACTTATTCTCAGTTTCTTACTTGTACACTATATATACAGACTCTTACACACTTATTCTGTTTCTCACTTGTACACTATCTCGACTCTTACACATTTACCCCCAGTTTCTCACTTGTACACTATATAGCCCAACTCTTACACACTTACTCTGAGTTTCTCATTTGTACACTATTTATCATGACTCTTACACACTTACCCTCAGGTTCTCACTTGTACACTATATATCCTGACTCTTACACACGTACCCTCAATTTCACACTTGTACACTATATATACCAACTCTTACACACTTACCCTCAGTTTCTCACTTGTACACTATAAATCGAAACTCTTACACACTTATTCTCAGTTTCTCACTTGTACACTATATATCCCGACTCTTACACACTTATTCTCAGTTTCTCACTTGTACACTTTATGTCCTGACTCTTACACACTTATTCTCAGTTTCTCACTTGTACACTATATATCCTGACTCTTACACACTTATTCTCAGTTTCTCACTTGTACACTATATATCCCGACTCTTACACACTTATTCTCAGTTTCTCACTTGTACACTATATATCCTGACTCTTACACACTTATTCTCAGTTTCTCACTTGTACACTATATATCCCGACTCTTACACACTTATTCTCAGTTTCTCACTTGTACACTATATATCCTGACTCTTACACACTTATTCTCAGTTTCTCACTTGTACACTATATATCCTGACTCTTACACACTTATTCTCAGTTTCTCACTTGTACACTATATATCCTGACTCTTACATGCTTATTCTCAGTTTCTCACTTGTACACTATATATACAGACTCTTACACACTTATTCTCAGTTTCTCACTTGTACACTATTTATCCTGACTCTTATACACTTATTCTCGGTTTCTCACTTGTACACTATATATACACCGACTCTTACACACTTATTCTCAGTTTCTCACTTGTACACTATATATCCTGACTCTTACACACTTATTCTCAGTTTCTCACTTGTACACTATATATCCTGACTCTTACACACTTATTCTCAGTTTCTCACTTGTACACTATATATCCTGACTCTTACACACTTATTCTCAGTTTCTCACTTGTACACTATATATCCTGACTCTTACACACTTATTCTCAGTTTCTCACTTGTACACTATATATCCTGACTCTTACACACTTATTCTCAGTTTCTCACTTGTACACTATATATCCTGACTCTTACACACTTATTCTCAGTTTCTCACTTGTACACTATATATCCTGACTCTTACACACTTATTCTCAGTTTCTCACTTGTACACTATATATCCTGACTCTTACACACTTATTCTCAGTTTCTCACTTGTACACTATATATCCTGACTCTTACACACTTATTCTCAGTTTCTCACTTGTACACTATATATCCTGACTCTTACACACTTATTCTCAGTTTCTCACTTGTACACTATATATCCTAACTCTTACACACTTATTCTCGGTTTCTCACTTGTACACTATATATCCCGACTCTTACACAATTATTCTCAGTTTCTCACTTGTACACTATATATCCTGACTCTTACACACTTATTCTCAGTTTCTCACTTGTACACTATATATCCTGACTCTTACACACTTATTCTCAGTTTCTCACTTGTACACTATATATCCTGACTCTTACACACTTATTCTCAGTTTCTCACTTGTACACTATATATCCTGACTCTTACACACTTATTCTCAGTTTCTCACTTGTACACTATATATCCTGACTCTTACACACTTATTCTCAGTTTCTCACTTGTACACTATATATCCTGATTCTTACACACTTATTCTCAGTTTCTCACTTGTACACTATATATCCTGACTCTTACACACTTATTCTCAGTTTCTCACTTGTACACTATATATCCTGACTCTTACACACTTATTCTCAGTTTCTCACTTGTACACTATATATCCTGACTCTTACATGCTTATTCTCAGTTTCTCACTTGTACACTATATATACAGACTCTTACACACTTATTCTCAGTTTCTCACTTGTACACTATTTATCCTGACTCTTATACACTTATTCTCGGTTTCTCACTTGTACACTATATATACACCGACTCTTACACACTTATTCTCAGTTTCTCACTTGTACACTATATATCCTGACTCTTACACACTTATTCTCAGTTTCTCACTTGTACACTATATATCCTGACTCTTACACACTTATTCTCAGTTTCTCACTTGTACACTATATATCCTGACTCTTACACACTTATTCTCAGTTTCTCACTTGTACACTATATATCCTGACTCTTACACACTTATTCTCAGTTTCTCACTTGTACACTATATATCCTGACTCTTACACACTTATTCTCAGTTTCTCACTTGTACACTATATATCCTGACTCTTACACACTTATTCTCAGTTTCTCACTTGTACACTATATATCCTGACTCTTACACACTTATTCTCAGTTTCTCACTTGTACACTATATATCCTGACTCTTACACACTTATTCTCAGTTTCTCACTTGTACACTATATATGCACCGACTCTTACACACTTATTCTCGGTTTCTCACTTGTACACTATATATCCTGACTCTTACACAATTATTCTCAGTTTCTCACTTGTACACTATATATCCTGACTCTTACACACTTTACCCAGTCACAGATAACAGTGCTGCTCTGAGAGAGATTACAGACAGTATCCGTGCCCCTCCCTTACACACTAGTGACTCAGACACTCCTATTTGCCTCACTAGGTCGTGTCCTAGTCTGTGAGGCCTGACACACTCACACAAGTGAGGCCTGACACACACGTATAGAAGTGAGGCCTGACACACTCACACAAGTGAGGCCTGACACACTCACACAAGTGAGGCCTGACACACTCACACAAGTGAGGCCTGACACACTCACACAAGTGAGGCCTGACACACACGTATAGAAGTGAGGCCTGACACACTCACACAAGTGAGGCCTGACACACACGTATAGAAGTGAGGCCTGACACACTCACACAAGTGAGGCCTGACACACTCACACAAGTGAGGCCTGACACACTCACACAAGTGAGGCCTGACACACTCACACAAGTGAGGCCTGACACACTCACACAAGTGAGGCCTGACACACTCACACAAGTGAGGCCTGACACACTCACACAAGTGAGGCCTGACACACTCACACAAGTGAGGCCTGACACACTCACACAAGTGAGGCCTGACACACTCACACAAGTGAGGCCTGACAGACACACATATAGAAGTGAGGCCTGACACAATCACTCACACACACACACTCAGCTATAGAAGTGAGAGGCTTGTGCTGTACAACACACACACACACACACACACTTGTGTGCCACTGAGTGAGAGAAGTGAAAGTCACATACAAGTAATACAAGTGTCTGTTGCACAACTATGTCATTAGTCCATAGCCCGACTGGTCTGTCCCCAACTGTCCGTCTCCCGCACTCAGTGACACACTCACACTTGTATGTTACAGCACCACACACTTACTTCTACCCCTATTCACAGCGCTAAGTGCAGTCCGACAGCTCCGGCCACAGCAGCACTAACAAAACAACTCCTCGCACTCTCGCCCTGTCACACTCGTACACTGTACCTGCTGTGAGGGATCAAAAATACATTGGTCGCCTGGACCGTCAGTCTTACTAAGCAGCCACTCACATGTCATGAAAAATCTTTCTCCGCCCGTTTAACAATTTAAACAAATTGATTGGCTCAGCTCGTATAAGAGCGTCTCTTAGCTCTCGTCCATCACGTGAGCTCGGTGTTTCTCCCAAACAATCCTTTAGCAAGGAGGGACCAAAATACCCCGCCCACATGCGCCTCGCTGATTGGCTATTAAGCACCTGACGGAAGAGGTTCTTTTTGCAGTTCTCTAGTTTAGTGTGAGACCGCCCATCCTGGACCGTACCAATGTATTTCTATGACTGGGGATATAAAAGCAAAGGTATTAGTGTAAAACCGTGAATTGCTAGGACTGGGAGGCACAAATTTCAGCTTTACAAAAACTGTATTTCTTGTTAAGTCGTGCCCATTGTTATGAGAGGGAGAAGCTGAAATATAGACTTGTCAGTACGGCGGGATTTGGTACAGTCCGTTTCATATAAATACTCATGTGGGTCATAGCCCTGAAGCAGAACTTTCCCGTTACGTGTGACTAATAGACTGTGAGACTGAAATTATATTCAGTGAGAGTCTCATTTCCACTCAGTTACCCCTATAATGTGACAGGACTTAGGTGATTATTACTGACTGATACACAACTGAATAGTACAACTATAACTGTCCCCCGACTATAACTATATACTGAGTGGTACAACTATATCTCTCCCCCGACTATAACTATATACTGAGTGGTACAACTATATCTCTCCCACGACTATAACTATATACTGAGTGGTACAACTATATCTCTCCCCCGACTATAACTATATACTGAGTGGTACAACTATATCTCTCCCACGACTATATACTGAGTGGTACAACTATATCTCTCCCCCGACTATATACTGAGTGGTACAACTATATCTCTCCCCCGACTATAACTATATACTGAGTGGTACAACTATATCTCTCCCCCGACTATAACTATATACTGAGTGGTACAACTATATCTCTCCCCCGACTATAACTATATACTGAGTGGTACAACTATATCTCTCCCCCGACTATAACTATATACTGAGTGGTACAACTATATCTCTCCCCCGACTATAACTATATACTGAGTGGTACAACTATATCTCTCCCCCGACTATATACTGAGTGGTACAACTATAACTCTCCCCCGACTATATACTGAGTGGTACAACTATATCTCTCCCCCGACTATAACTATATACTGAGTGGTACAACTATATCTCTCCCCCGACTATAACTATATACTGAGTGGTACAACTATATCTCTCCCCCGACTATAACTATATACTGAGTGGTACAACTATATCTCTCCCCCGACTATAACTATATACTGAGTGGTACAACTATATCTCTCCCCCGACTATAACTATATACTGAGTGGTACAACTATATCTCTCCCCCGACTATATACTGAGTGGTACAACTATATCTCTCCCCCGACTATAACTATATACTGAGTGGTACAACTATATCTCTCCCACGACTATAACTATATACTGAGTGGTACAACTATATCTCTCCCCGACTATAACTATATACTGAGTGGTACAACTATATCTCTCCCCCGACTATAACTATATACTGAGTGGTACAACTATATCTCTCCCCCGACTATATACTGAGTGGTACAACTATATCTCTCCCCCGACTATAACTATATACTGAGTGGTACAACTATATCTCTCCCACGACTATAACTATATACTGAGTGGTACAACTATATCTCTCCCCCGACTATAACTATATACTGAGTGGTACAACTATATCTCTCCCACGACTATAACTATATACTGAGTGGTACAACTATATCTCTCCCCCGACTATATACTGAGTGGTACAACTATATCTCTCCCCCGACTATATACTGAGTGGTACAACTATATCTCTCCCCCGACTATAACTATATACTGAGTGGTACAACTATATCTCTCCCCCGACTATAACTATATACTGAGTGGTACAACTATATCTCTCCCCGACTATAACTATATACTGAGTGGTACAACTATATCTCTCCCCCGACTATAACTATATACTGAGTGGTACAACTATATCTCTCCCCCGACTATAACTATATACTGAGTGGTACAACTATATCTCTCCCCCGACTATATACTGAGTGGTACAACTATATCTCTCCCCCGACTATATACTGAGTGGTACAACTATATCTCTCCCCCGACTATATACTGAGTGATACAACTATATCTCTCCCCCGACTATAACTATATACTGAGTGGTACAACTATATCTCTCCCCCGACTATAACTATATACTGAGTGGTACAACTATATCTCTCCCCCGACTATATACTGAGTGGTACAACTATATCTCTCCCCCGACTATAACTATATACTGAGTGGTACAACTATATCTCTCCCACGACTATAACTATATACTGAGTGGTACAACTATATCTCTCCCCCGACTATAACTATATACTGAGTGGTACAACTATATCTCTCCCCCGACTATATACTGAGTGGTACAACTATATCTCTCCCCGACTATATACTGAGTGGTACAACTATATCTCTCCCCCGACTATATACTGAGTGATACAACTATATCTCTCCCCCGACTATAACTATATACTGAGTGGTACAACTATATCTCTCCCCCGACTATAACTATATACTGAGTGGTACAACTATATCTCTCCCCCGACTATATACTGAGTGGTACAACTATATCTCTCCCCCGACTATAACTATATACTGAGTGGTACAACTATATCTCTCCCACGACTATAACTATATACTGAGTGGTACAACTATATCTCTCCCCCGACTATAACTATATACTGAGTGGTACAACTATATCTCTCCCCCGACTATAACTATATACTGAGTGGTACAACTATATCTCTCCCCCGACTATATACTGAGTGGTACAACTATATCTCTCCCCCGACTATAACTATATACTGAGTGGTACAACTATATCTCTCCCACGACTATAACTATATACTGAGTGGTACAACTATATCTCTCCCCCGACTATAACTATATACTGAGTGGTACAACTATATCTCTCCCACGACTATAACTATATACTGAGTGGTACAACTATATCTCTCCCCCGACTATATACTGAGTGGTACAACTATATCTCTCCCCCGACTATAACTATATACTGAGTGGTACAACTATATCTCTCCCCCGACTATAACTATATACTGAGTGGTACAACTATATCTCTCCCCGACTATAACTATATACTGAGTGGTACAACTATATCTCTCCCCGACTTACTATATACTGAGTGATACAACTATATCTCTCCCCCGACTATAACTATATACTGAGTGGTACAACTATATCTCTCCCCCGACTATAACTATATACTGAGTGGTACAACTATATCTCTCCCCCGACTATAACTATATACTGAGTGGTACAACTATATCTCTCCCCGACTATAACTATATACTGAGTGGTACAACTATATCTCTCCCCCGACTATAACTATATACTGAGTGATACAACTATATCTCTCCCCCGACTATAACTATATACTGAGTGGTACAACTATATCTCTCCCCCGACTATAACTATATACTGAGTGGTACAACTATATCTCTCCCCCGACTATAACTATATACTGAGTGGTACAACTATATCTCTCCCCCGACTATAACTATATACTGAGTGGTACAACTATATCTCTCCCCCGACTATATACTGAGTGGTACAACTATATCTCTCCCCCGACTATATACTGAGTGGTACAACTATATCTCTCCCCCGACTATATACTGAGTGGTACAACTATATCTCTCCCCCGACTATAACTATATACTGAGTGGTACAACTATATCTCTCCCCCGACTATAACTATATACTGAGTGGTACAACTATATCTCTCCCCCGACTATATACTGAGTGGTACAACTATATCTCTCCCCCGACTATAACTATATACTGAGTGGTACAACTATATCTCTCCCACGACTATAACTATATACTGAGTGGTACAACTATATCTCTCCCCCGACTATAACTATATACTGAGTGGTACAACTATATCTCTCCCCCGACTATAACTATATACTGAGTGGTACAACTATATCTCTCCCCCGACTATATACTGAGTGGTACAACTATATCTCTCCCCCGACTATAACTATATACTGAGTGGTACAACTATATCTCTCCCACGACTATAACTATATACTGAGTGGTACAACTATATCTCTCCCCCGACTATAACTATATACTGAGTGGTACAACTATATCTCTCCCACGACTATAACTATATACTGAGTGGTACAACTATATCTCTCCCCCGACTATATACTGAGTGGTACAACTATATCTCTCCCCCGAACTATATACTGAGTGGTACAACTATATCTCTCCCCCGACTATAACTATATACTGAGTGGTACAACTATATCTCTCCCCGACTATAACTATATACTGAGTGGTACAACTATATCTCTCCCCCGACTATAACTATATACTGAGTGGTACAACTATATCTCTCCCCCGACTATAACTATATACTGAGTGGTACAACTATATCTCTCCCCCGACTATAACTATATACTGAGTGGTACAACTATATCTCTCCCCCGACTATATACTGAGTGGTACAACTATATCTCTCCCCCGACTATATACTGAGTGGTACAACTATATCTCTCCCCCGACTATATACTGAGTGATACAACTATATCTCTCCCCCGACTATAACTATATACTGAGTGGTACAACTATATCTCTCCCCCGACTATAACTATATACTGAGTGGTACAACTATATCTCTCCCCCGACTATATACTGAGTGGTACAACTATATCTCTCCCCCGACTATAACTATATACTGAGTGGTACAACTATATCTCTCCCACGACTATAACTATATACTGAGTGGTACAACTATATCTCTCCCCCGACTATAACTATATACTGAGTGGTACAACTATATCTCTCCCCCGACTATAACTATATACTGAGTGGTACAACTATATCTCTCCCCCGACTATATACTGAGTGGTACAACTATATCTCTCCCCCGACTATAACTATATACTGAGTGGTACAACTATATCTCTCCCACGACTATAACTATATACTGAGTGGTACAACTATATCTCTCCCCCGACTATAACTATATACTGAGTGGTACAACTATATCTCTCCCACGACTATAACTATATACTGAGTGGTACAACTATATCTCTCCCCCGACTATATACTGAGTGGTACAACTATATCTCTCCCCCGACTATATACTGAGTGGTACAACTATATCTCTCCCCCGACTATAACTATATACTGAGTGGTACAACTATATCTCTCCCCCGACTATAACTATATACTGAGTGGTACAACTATAATTCTCCCCCGACTATAACTATATACTGAGTGGTACAACTATATCTCTCCCCTGACTATAACTATATACTGAGTGGTACAACTATATCTCTCCCCCGACTATAACTATATACTGAGTGGTACAACTATATCTCTCCCCTGACTATAACTATATACTGAGTGGTACAACTATATCTCTCCCCTGACTATATACTGAGTAGTACAACTATATCTCTCCCCTGACTATAACTATATACTGAGTGGTACAACTATATCTCTCCCCCGACTATAACTATATACTGAGTGGTACAACTATATCTCTCCCCCGACTATAACTATATACTGAGTGGTACAACTATATCTCTCCCCCGACTATAACTATATACTGAGTGGTACAACTATATCTCTCCCCCGACTATATACTGAGTGGTACAACTATATCTCTCCCCCGACTATATACTGAGTGGTACAACTATATCTCTCCCCCGACTATATACTGAGTGATACAACTATATCTCTCCCCCGACTATAACTATATACTGAGTGGTACAACTATATCTCTCCCCCGACTATAACTATATACTGAGTGGTACAACTATATCTCTCCCCCGACTATATACTGAGTGGTACAACTATATCTCTCCCCCGACTATAACTATATACTGAGTGGTACAACTATATCTCTCCCACGACTATAACTATATACTGAGTGGTACAACTATATCTCTCCCCCGACTATAACTATATACTGAGTGGTACAACTATATCTCTCCCACGACTATAACTATATACTGAGTGGTACAACTATATCTCTCCCCCGACTATATACTGAGTTGTACAACTATATCTCTCCCCCGACTATATACTGAGTGGTACAACTATATCTCTCCCCCGACTATATACTGAGTGGTACAACTATATCTCTCCCCCGACTATATACTGAGTGGTACAACTATATCTCTCCCCCGACTATACTATACTGAGTGGTACAACTATATCTCTCCCCCGAACTATATACTGAGTGGTACAACTATATCTCTCCCCCGACTATAACTATATACTGAGTGGTACAACTATATCTCTCCCCCGACTATAACTATATACTGAGTGGTACAACTATATCTCTCCCCGACTATAACTATATACTGAGTGGTACAACTATATCTCTCCCCTGACTATAACTATATACTGAGTGGTACAACTATATCTCTCCCCCGACTATAACTATATACTGAGTGGTACAACTATAATCTCTCCCCCGACTATAACTATATACTGAGTGGTACAACTATATCTCTCCCCCTGACTATAACTATATACTGAGTGGTACAACTATATCTCTCCCCCGACTATATACTGAGTGGTACAACTATATCTCTCCCCCGACTATATACTGAGTGGTACAACTATATCTCTCCCCCGACTATATACTGAGTGGTACAACTATATCTCTCCCCCGACTATATACTGAGTGGTACAACTATATCTCTCCCCCAACTATAACTATATACTGAGTGGTACAACTATATCTCTCCCCCGACTATAACTATATACTGAGTGGTACAACTATATTTCTCCCCCGACTATAACTATATACTGAGTGGTACAACTATATCTCTCCCCTGACTATAACTATATACTGAGTGGTACAACTATATCTCTCCCCCGACTATAACTATATACTGAGTGGTACAACTATATCTCTCCCCCTGACTATAACTATATACTGAGTGGTACAACTATATCTCTCCCCCTGACTATATACTGAGTGGTACAACTATATCTCTCCCCCGACTATAACTATATACTGAGTGGTACAACTATATCTCTCCCCCGACTATAACTATATACTGAGTGGTACAACTATATCTCTCCCCCGACTATAACTATATACTGAGTGGTACAACTATATCTCTCCCCCGACTATAACTATATACTGAGTGGTACAACTATATCTCTCCCCCGACTATAACTATATACTGAGTGGTACAACTATATCTCTCCCCCGACTATAACTATATACTGAGTGGTACAACTATATCTCTCCCCCGACTATAACTATATACTGAGTGGTACAACTATATCTCTCCCCCGACTATAACTA
>JBCGBM010000324.1:0-12971 GCA_038501925.1 Xenopus petersii
TTTTTACTATTGACATATTTAAAAAATAATTTGGGATTTTTTTTACTGCTTGCTGCAATATCCTTTTCTATAGCAATTTTAGCTTGCCTTATAGCTTCTTTGCATGATTTATTGGCCTCCTTGTACCTTATAAATGTTTCGGCTGTACCAGCTAACTTGAAAGCCTTAAAAGCACGTCTTTTCTTACCCACCTCAACACCAACGCTTCTATTGAACCAAAAAGGTTTTGCTTTGCAACGACGTTCCTTGCTTACAAGTGGAATATACTGACAAGTATATTTATTAAGCAGCATTTTAAAGACTTCCCATTTTTGTTCTGTGTTTAACCCTGTGAAAAGCATTTCCCACTTAATATGTTGCAGAGATGCCCTTATACTGTCAAAGTTTGCACGTCTGAAATTTAGTGTTTTAGTTACTCCCTTATAGAATTGCTTCTGCAACAGAATCTCAAAGGAGACCATGTTATGATCACTATTCCCTAAATGCTCACCCACACAAATGCTAGAGATGAGTTCAGTATTGTTAGTTATTACAAGGTCCAAAAGAGAGTTATTCCTAGTAGGTTCTTGAACGAGCTGGAATAAAAAGTTGTCATTCAGCATATTTACAAACCTACTAGCTTTTTCTGTCTTAGCAACCCCATTACCCCAGTCAATGTCTGGATAATTGAAGTCACCCATAGCAACAACTTGACCCAGCTGTGAAGCCGCTTGTATCTGCAAGAGTAGCTGGGCTTCATACTCGACACTTATACGAGGTGGTTTATAGCATACACCAATGATAATTCTTTTTGATACCTTTTGCCCAGTCGAAATCTCTACCCAGAGTGATTCTACACCCTCACCAGTGCCAGCTATTTTTATTTCTTTAGCGCATGTTGGTGGAATCCTAATAATGTTAGTCAGTTTCTTTAGTTTTTGAAATTCACCAACAGGCAACAGTATCTGACAATTTGTATCTTCTATGAGCTACAGCTGAGCTGACAGTCTGGTAACCAATAGAGACCAATCATATGCTTGCCTTCATAATTCGAACTGCTCTAGACTTGTCAAAGCAAACTGCTGATTGGTTGTTATGGGTCAGTGGAAAGGACATCGTTTTGGTTTACCTGGTGAACCACAAGTCATTCCCACCAGCCATTCTTCTCACATGTCGGACAATCACACCTGATACACAAAGATTCAGGGGGGGTGACATACCCCCATATGTATTATAGGTTTGCCCAGGAGCAGTAACCGATAGTAACCAATAAGATGCATGTATTTAAAGGAGAAGGAAAGTCGTATCTCACTTGGGGGTGCCAAATGTTAGGAACACCAAGTGAATGTATTGACTTACCCGAAACCCCAGGCCGGGTTCATTCCAACGAGCACCAAGGAGAGATCCTCTTCCGGCTTCTTCTTCCTTCAAATTTCCCGGGGCAGACGCATGCACAGTAGAATGAAATAGCAAACTTTTTCGTTAAAGTTTGCCTCTTCACTCTAATGCTCATGTGCAGCCAAGAGAAAGAAAGAAGAAGCCGGAAAAGAATCGATCCGTGGTGCTCACTGATATAACCCTGGACCAGTGCAGTTTTCTGCTGATCGGAGCACCTGCCTGGGATGTCAGGTAAGTCAATACATTGTTAACATTCGGCACCCCCAGGTGGGATATGACTTTCCTTCTTCTTTAAATAGGTGACCATTAAATGCTATGTGCTAATTGGTTGCTATGGGTTACTGCCCCTGGACAAACTTAGTGCCTTTATTACATAACCTCATTGATGTCATACTTACCCTCGTATGTAATAAAAGGCACTAAGTTTGGCCAGTTGTTTGCTGATGACCAGTAAATTCTACCTACTGAGCGGTTGCTACGACTTACTGCTCCTGGGCAAACTTAGTGCCTCTTATTACATAACCCAATAGGTATGAAAATGTTGAATCAGTTTGCTTCATTGATTTTGTTCCTTCACGATTGTTTCATGATGCGGTGACCTCAGTGTCCTATCAATTTTATTTTCTTATTCAGTTATCTACATGCTCCAGTATTTAATGCTCCTTTTGTCTCCGTGTATTAGGGTTCAATTCGAAGTATTTCATCGTTCAATCGAACTATTTTACTTTGACCACAAAACGGTAAAATTCGGTGAAAAAAACGTTGACTTCGGTATTCGAAGTCGAAGTAAAGCCATTCGATAGTCGAATTTCGAAGTAATTATCACTTCAAAATTCGACCCTTGATAAATCTGCCCCTAAGGGTCGAAGTGAAATTTTGAATTTGAATTATTCAAACTCGATTTGAGTTGATATTTGAGTTTTTTCCGGAGAAAGAATCGAGTTTTTTCAATTCAATTTGAGTTTTTCTAATTTGAATCAAATTCGTTTCGAGTTTTTGGGTTGATTCAGTTTGTCCAAGCTGAGAAAATTCGATTTCATTAAGAAATTTTGATTGGTCGAATTTCGAGTTTACGGGAGTTTATGAAAAGTCTATGATTATGTTCACGAAAAGTCACATGATTTTTTTGATTTGGTTCAGCCAGGCCTTTGGAATCGGCCAAATCCGAATCCTGGATTTGGTGCATCCCCAATTATATTAGGGGGTCATTTACTAACAATTGACTTTAGTTTTTTCCATAAATCTCTCAAAATTTGTGGTTTTCTAAGTTTTTTTAAAATTCGAGATTTATGAAGTGTAAAAATCACGAAAAAACCTCTAGTACAAAACTTTACTAGGTAAAAGTTGTTGAGGTCCTATAGAAGTAAATGGGAGTTGCCCTGATCCTATTGGACTGCTGTAAATAAATTTAGACTTTTAGAGGTTTTCGTATTTTTTTCTGCAAGTAATTGTCCTAAAAACTAAAATTTTTAGAGGTATTTGCATTTTTTAGAACATCGTTTAGTGTAATTTTCCGTTCATACTTTTTTTATTCTGATTCTTTAATAAATCTCATGACAATTGTAGTTTTAGAGGTTGTGAGATTTTTTTTGTTTCCAAAAACCACTAAAACCATGAAAATGAGGAGACCTTAATTTTTTCACATTTTGCATAATTTTCTTCCTGGTTATAAAAAGATACAGTTTTATGTTTTCCCATGACAGTCCCCTTTAATGTGGACATGGTCTTGTGGTAACATGGATATGGTTTAAAGTGGGTGTGGTTTAAAGTGGGTGTGGTTGAAAAACAGGAAGTGGTCAACACTGGCTTCCCTTATCGGCCCTCCACCACGTAAAACAGAAAAAATCCGGCCCTCGGTACCACAGAAGTTAGACAGCACTGCTCTACATCATACTAAAAGTTATTTTAAAGGTAAACAACCCCTTTAACTGCCACCTTCCATAAACTATATGGGCCAATAATAATTAGTGATGGGCGAATTTATTCGCCAGGCGCGAATTCGTGGCAAATTTGCGCGATTTGCCGCCAGCAAATAAATTTGCGAAACGCCTGCGAAAATTAGCCCGAAAAAATTTGCCGGCGTTGGAAAAAAACGGACGCCGCCGTCAAAAACGGCCGCCAGCATAAAAAAAACGGGCAGTTTCGCAAATTTTTCGCCGTTTCGCGAATTTCGCAAATTTTCCGGCGATGCGAAACGTCACAAATTCACCCATCACTAATAATAATCGTTATATTAAACCATAACCTTGACTTACCCCAGGAAGGTTATGGGACTTTACAAAGTGCTGGAACTGCAGGCTGAGTCAATAGAAATGCAAAAGATGAGACATTCACCCCTTAATGTCAATTGACAACACATTGGGGGAAAACACCCATTGGCTCCAATACATTTGTCAAAATCTTGGCAAATTTTCTGCATTTTGTGACCCCAGTTTCGCAAATTTCCCAGAAAAGCAAACAGTTTCACTTACCACTATACACAAAGGGGAATAAAAAAATAGTCTGGAGGGGGTCTGTGTTATTGCACAGGTTTTAGTTCTCCTTTAACTTCCCATAAAACGATTGAAAATATCTCTTAGCAGAGCAGTGACTATGTACATCTGTGATTTGTAACAAGTCATTTTATATTTCATTATTGTACATAAAACCCACGATACCTACTGTGCTGTGAATTCCCCGGCACTATAATGCACTTTCTGCTGTTCTGCAACGCTGCACTGGAAGATTAAGTTATAATGGGAAATATGAAGGAGAAGAAATCTGGTTTGTATTTATGACTGGGTTATATTGCTGAACTTTCAGTAGCACGGCTCTACAACGGGCCCTGCCTGCAATGGAGGCATATTTTATGTCAATAAAAAAAGAAACAAACAGATCTTCCCATAGTTTGGATCTTCATACCTTAAAGAGAAACTAAAGTCTAAAATAGAATAATGCTAGAAATGCTGTATTTTGTATACTAAATATAAACAGGAACTTACTGCACCTTAATCGTAATTAAACAGATGATCATGTATGCTTTCAAAGTTGGCAGGGGGTCACCATCTTGTAACTTTGTTATACATCTTTGCAAGACCAAGACTGTGCACATGCTCAGTGTGGTCTGGGCTTCAGTTGGAAGGTTAAGCTTAGGGATTGTCATAAATGATCACAAACAGCATAAGTCAAATAATATCTGCCAGAAGACTGATTAATAATCAGAATATGGAGACTGCATTTGGCCTGTGGATACAAATTTCTACATAGTCAATCAGCTGCTTTATAAGGAAACAAACAAAGCTGCTCGAGGTCAGGGAAGTAAGATGGGGGGGCCTCCTCCTGCCGTTTGAAAGTATGATCGTTTTCCTACAGAGCAGTTAGGGACCTTCTGAAGTTTACTATCTGCAGCTGTCAGAGCAAGTAAATGAAGGCAGAATTTTACTGCATACAGTCAGGTTTCTTATAAAAACGGTATACATTTTTTAAAGTACTATATATTGGAGATTGGTTTATTTTTCATTAAAGAAAGTAAAAATAGGATTTTATTTTTTTTCCTTTACATCATGTAAACATTAAATAAACCCAATAGGCTGGTTTTGCTTCCAATAAGGATTAATTATATCTTAGTTTGGATCAAGTACAATGTACTGTTTTATTTTTACAGAGAAAATTTGACAGCTCTAAGACTGTGATAGGAGCTGCCTGGTAACCGGATTCCATGTGAAAGAGGGGTTTAATGTGCTCATATAGTGCTGGGAGCTTGTCCTGTTGATTTGAGGAGGGCTTTGCGTGCTGAGCATGGAAAGCCTGAGAGCCCGCCTTCTGGATTTAAGATGCTGTGGATGCCTGTGCCTACTCTGTGTGAGCCCCAGTGAGTCCTGCCTGAAGGAGGGTATTAAAAGTGTCCAGCGTGTGTCCCCTGGGTGATGACAGGTGTTGTCTGTGTGCCTGCTATGTGGGAGCAACTATCTCTGTCCATCAGGAGAGGTATTTGGGCAGGTAACGCTACCTGGGGAACGAGCTCTTAGGGGAAAGGGACTGTGACTGTCTTTATCCGCCCAGATAAAGTGGACTGAGCCAGATAAAGATTGTGCCAGGGTTGGACTTGCATATTGTACCTAGTGGGGCCACCCGTAGGTGCATCCCTGGACTAGGTGGAGGTACTGCTCATTGAAAGTTCCCAGTATCTTTCATTTAGCGAAGGGGATTCATGCCCTGTATTGCTAAGAAAAGTTTAATTTATTAAGAGTGTACATCCTCTAACACACAAGATGTCACAACAGGGTTACACAGTCATCATGGACTGTTCCATTTTATTAAATTTTTCATATTATTTCCCTGAACATTTTCTGCAGTGACACCAAAAAAACATGTCAGTGCTTTATTAATAAACTGAAGCAAACATAATCACAAGCGATAGAGAGAGAGAGAGAAAGAGAGAGAGAGAGAGAGAGAGAGAGAGAGAGAGAGAGAGAGAGAGAGAGAGAGAGAGCCGGGGAACAGAATTCTAAGTGTACCCATAGGCTCCATTTTTCTTAATGCGGAATGTACAGTATAACATGCCAACATACGCTCAAGCTTACACTCACCCCGGGCCTTTTCTCTTCTATCTCAGCAGGAGAGCGATAACCTTTAGACATTGTTGGCTGGTAACAATTTTAAGAAAAAAAATCTTGAGTGCTCTTTCTCCAGGGAACAGAAATACATCATTTTTTAATGTAATGGTTCAGGATAGAAAAGCTTTACATTGCTGATATTTTTTACACAATGAGCTGTAAATAGTAGGTTCCTTGAGTATATGTCATATATCTCAGTATAATTAAGTGGAATAAAAGGGCAGGCTACTTATTTGATCTGAAAGCATTTTTTTAGGGAGCAATGTTGAATAACTGATTAGATATTAAAATTAGTTAGAGATGTGAAATAAAATATACACAGTATTAAAAGAGAGAGCAATTGCATGCTTGGAAATTTCCTTGAAGCTAAATATTTAATGAATCTGGGAAATATTTCCATTTTTCTGATCCACTTGCGGCCATATTTACTTTCCTACATCTTTGTATTATACAGGTATGAGACCTGTTATGCAGAATGCTTGGGACCTGGAGTTTTCCGGATATCGGATCTTTCCATAATTTGGTTCTTCATACCTTAAAGAAAAGTCATCATGTTAGGCACCCCCAAATGATTGCATTGACTTACCTGAAACCCCGGGCCGGTGCTCCTATCAGCAGAAAACTGCACTGGCCCGGGGTTATACCAGTGAGCACCAGAGAACGCTCATCTTCCGGCTTCTTCTTGCTTCAAATTTCGTGGAGCAGACTCATGCGCAGTTGAACAAAATAGGCGACTTTTTAGTTAAAGTTCGGCTTTTTGTTCTACTGCACATGTGCAGCCGCACAAAGAAAGAGGAAGATGGAAGAGAAGCATTCTGTGGTGCTCACTGGCACCCCCAAGTGCATTATGACTTTCCGTCTCCTTTAAAGGATAACTACACTCCGAAAATGAATACTTGAGCAACAGATAATTTATATCAAATTAAGTGGCATATTAAAGTATCTTGTCATACCGAGATATATATATATATATATATATATATATATATATATATATATATATATATATATATATATATATATATATATATATATATAAATATATAAGTAAATATTGACCTTTTACATCTCTTGCCTTGAACCATCATCACCTGGCCAGAAATACTACAACTGTAAGTGTAACAGGAAGAAGTGTGGAAGCAAAAGCCAGAACTCTGTCTGTTAATTGGTTCATTTGACCTAACATGTATAGTTTGTTTGGTTTGTTTGTGTGCACCGTGAATCAGATGATCCCAGGGGGCGGCCCTTATTTTTTAAAATGGCAATTTTCTTTTTATGATTACCCAATGGCACTTACTACTAAAAAAGTATATTATTATGAAAATGGTTTATTTACATGAAGCAGGGTTTTACATATGAGCTGTTTTAAGCAATATATTTTTATAGAGACCTACATTGTCTTAGGGGTATAGTTTTCTTTTAATTCTACTATATAAATCATATAAACATTAAATAAATTAATCATATGAACATTTCTTTAGAGAGACTCACCATGTGAATGAGGAGGCTCAGGTAAGGGAGTGGACATCATTGTATTGTTTTGTTGGGTAGGCATTTAAAGAACAGTCGTAGTAAAAACAGGTATTTTATTGAGGTACAAGTGTGGATCACAGCCTTATGCGTTTCGTGTTCTCACATGATTGTGTTGTGAGAACACGAAACGCGTAAGGCTGTGATCCACACTTGTACCTAGTTTTTACTACTACTGCCTGGAGGACTGCTCTTTGAGTGCCTACCAAACATTAAATAAACCCAATAGGCTGGTTTTCCTCCAATATGGATTAATTATTTCTTATGTGGGATCAAGTACATGGTAATGTTTTATTATTACAGAGAAAAAGGAAATTATTCTTAAAAATATGGATTATTGGATAAAATGGAATCTATGGGAGACAGTCTTCCAGTAATTCGGAGCCTTCTTGATAATGGGTATCCAGATAATGGGTCCCATACCTGTATTCAGACAGCCTACTTCATCCTATTCCTCATAGGTTGTCACAGTGGGTAGCACTGCTGTCATGGCGTCCTGCTGTTGATTCCAAATAGAGTATGAAATGTTTTTATTCTTCTTGAGTTTGTATGGATCTTGCCCAGGTGCTTCAGTTCCCTTCCCCTGTGCAAAATCAACTACTGCAATAAGTAGGTTAATTGGCTTCTGATCGAGGGCATCGCTTGCGGGGGTGCAAACCAACTCTAGAAAGCAGTGGTTATAAATGGCAGACGAAAAGGAGAGCATCTGAATAGAGAAATATATGTGATAGAAGATACTAACACTATGAATCTAGCCTAGGGATTCATCTGCTTGCCAGTTGCTGGGACCCCCCGAAAGCAGGTAATATTTTACATTTTTGCCCGTAGAAAGGCAGAATTGAAAGACATATAGCTATATAATGAAAAAAATTAATTAGCCACAGCATACTGAATTTTGATTTGAAGATGAACTGCTTGTTTGATATCACATGACTGAGTGTGCAGATTTTGTTGCCATCTACGTTTCAATGCTTCCAATTTTTAAGGGCAACGGTTAATCAGCTGATATAAATCTCCTCTTCTGCAGGCAAAACATTTCCTTGGGGACCATTGCCCTAACAGACTAGTGGGGCCCTTTTGGAGAGAATCTATTAAAAGCGAATGGACTTTTTGATGCCATTGTTTCCAAAAATGTAATAACCGCCATAGAAAAGGTGCACCAACTGCCGCAATGTTATGTCAAGGGTGGATGTATTCAGGAGAGGCAGTGAAGGGAAAAGCAAGAAATTTGTAATTTATATTGGAGAGTTAATTGGAATTACATTAACATTACATTATGTAAAATTGTTTGTCTGACTTTACAGACAATTTACCCTTATTTATTAACATACTGCAGCTTCCAAGTGTCGGATAGGGGTCCCTTGGACCCACCAGAGGTCCTGAACTCAAGAGCCCCACAATGACTTACTACTAACATCAACAACCTTGACCATGTGTTCATGGCATCCACCAAGTCCATGCAAACTACCCAACGTACACACCCATCATATGCAAGGCGAAGGGGCCCACTGGGGAGATTTATCTCGGTGGACCATTCTGACATGTAAATGCAATTCAGGGTGAATCTTCTGACTTTTGTATTACAGGTATGGCCATCTCCGATAGGGGTATATTTATCAAAGAGTGAAGTTAGAAATGGCTGCAGTGCACTAGAGGGAAATTCCGCCACTCTCCATTCATTTCTATCGGATTTTGAAAGGCAGATTTATCAAAGAGCGAACTTTCACTTTCACCCATTGATAAATACTCGTCACACTTTGATAAATCTACCCCTATAGACTCCATTTTATCCACATAATCCAAATTTTTTCTGTGTAATAATAAAACAGTAGCTTGTACTTGATCCCAAATAAGATATAAATAATCCTTATTGGAAGCAAAACCAGCCTATTGGGTTTATTTAAAGGGGTTGTCCACCTTGAAACAACTAGTTGGTTTCAGATAGATCACCAGAAATAACAACTTTTTCCAATGACTTTCTATTTTCTATATGTGACGGTTTTTCTAATATTGAAGGGTAAAGTGTCATTTCTCTCCTTCTGAAGCAGCTCTGGGAGGGGGGGTCGCCGATCCTGTAAACTGTTCTAAATGGATACATTTAGTTGATACATTTCTTATCTTTGTCCCTGCTGAGCAGAATCTCTGGGTTTCATTACAGGCAGCTGTTACAATTGATACAATTGTTGCTAATACTCCAGAGATGCTGCTGAGAAATGTATCAACCCAATGTTGCAAAATAATAACAGTTTAGAGTCTGCACCTGAATTACTGAGCTGCCAGACTCAAACACCAGAGACAGGGACATTCAACTTTAAACTTAGATTTTGGAAAAAACGTAAACAATAAATAATGGAAAGTATTTGAAAAAAGTCTTATTTTCTGGGGAACAATCTAAAAACAACTGAATTGGAAAAAGTGTTTGGAAGGTGAACAACCCCTTTAATGCTTACATGGTTTTCTAGTAGCCTTAAGGTATGAAGATCCAAATAAACAAAAGATCCGTTATTCGGAAAACCGTAGGTCCCGAGCTTTCTGGATAACAGGTCCTATACCTGTTGCATTTTCTTATTTTACACCCCTCATACCCATTAATAAAGCACTGGAACATAATTAAACAGGGGTGTGTATTATATTTGCTTTATTCTGTAGAATATCTCCTCTGTAGAGTCTAATATCATTTTTAACGTTAGAACTCTTCATTGTTGAGCGACAAAATAAACCACAGATGTTTTAACATTTGGAATTTCATAAACCTGCTCAGAGCTTATTTAGTTAGGATATAAAAGAAAATGGGATGCTGCAAAAGGCAAATTATGGGATTAAAATATCGATTTAGGTGCTCAAGATTTTCTTGGTTGATAATTATTGTTTTTTTTAATGAGACACTAGGGGGCTTATTTACTAACCCAAGTGCAAAATGTTAGAGCACGCTCCAGTCACCATGCTTTCAGCTACAATGGACTCTTATTCCCCAGCATTCCACCTTAATACTGGCCACCTGCAACATAGTGAGGGTTAACATTTGCAGGGGATTTAACAATGTCGAGGCTAATTAGAGGTATGCTTATTAAACTTTTAACTTCTAAACTGGAAAAAAACATGGAAAAATCTCGATTGCATGCTAATTTAAAAAACTTGAAACTGTGAAATATCTAACATCTCGAAAACTTTAATTTTATATTATTTTGAATTTTGAAAATACACTTCTCATTGACCTCTACGGAAACTCATCAGTTTTTAGCTACCTTTTTTTTATAACTGAGTTTTCACATTTTTTTTTGTTGTTGTTCAATAAATTTACATATTTTAAATAGCGAAGGTTGCTTTATTTTCCTGCAAAAAACATAAATCTTACATGCTTACATGCTTAACATGCTGTTATTATGTAACAGAGAAAAATGTTCTCCTGGTCAAAGACTGGTCAATAGCTACCCACCTGGCATCATCCACAGTTGCCTGGAGCTCATGCTGTTGATGATCGTTCATCATTCAGTTCCTGCCCCAGTGGATCCTACAGTCTATGGCAGTGATCCCCAACCAGTGACTCATGAGCAACACCAACCCATTAGATGTTGCTCTCAGTGGCCTTAAAGGGCACCTGTTGGGTAAAAATGTTATCCCCAAATAAAGGATGCGGGCTAATAGAGCCCGCATTCTGGTTAAGGATAACAGTAGTTTTTTTTTTTTTAAAAATGCCCCATGCAAGCACTAGGCTACCCTCATGGGGAGGGAGCTCCCAGTGCAAGCAGCCATGTCTAGACATCGCATGTGCATAACACACATGTGACGTCACACAGATGCGTGTAATGAGCAATTCGGGGCAGCTTTTTATTATGCGCATGCGAGGAAATGGCTGTTCTCACAAGGAGCTCCCTCCAGGTGCGGGTAGCCTAGTGCTGACGGAGGGAATTTCTTTTAAAATAAACTTTGGTTGGGGATAATATATTTACCAAACAGGTGCCCTTTAAAGTAGGTGCTTATTTTTTAATTCCAGGCTTGAAGGCAAACTTTAGTTGCATAAAAAAATTTGTACTGCCAAATAGAGTCTCCTATAGACTGCCAGTCCACATAGGGGCTACCAATAGATAATCACAGGTTATATTTGACACTTTGCATACTTATGTTGCTCTCCAAATTCTTTTTACATTCAAATGTGGCTCATGGGTAAAAAAGGTTGGGGACCCCTTATCTAAGGTATCTATCACATTTTTTGGTCAATTTTTCCAAGAGCTAGTTAACCTGCATGTAGATATTTGGGGTGTGAGAAAAAACCCATGAAAACAAGGGGTTAATTGTGAATCTCCTTTTAGAGTGTCCTGGTTGGAATCAAACATGGGGCCCCAACGCTTTAAGCCAGCAATGCTGCCCTTTATAAAATACAGTTTCTTGATTGATATACATTCAGAGTAAATGGAAAATTTGATCAATAGATTACCACCCATCAGCCCATCTATGCAGCATGTTTGTATGTAACTCAATGGAAGGATCACTCAGTGTATGGAAGAATATTATTTATATGGAAAAAGGGCTAAACCTACAGTAGTTAAGTCTTTAATCTGCAGACAAGAGAGGGTTTTGCCATGGGTGGACTGATGAGCTTGGGGTAAACAAATCTAACAGAAGCAAATGGAAACCAACTAAGAGTGAAACTATCTGAGTTGCACTGGAACAAAAAAAAGCAAAACTTCTCAGGAAAACAGAATTTGGCAAGCTTAAATAGAATTAGGTGGGAGGATCTAAATAAGTATAGACACACGCGAATAATAGCTTTATTTATGCTCTAAATTACCAGAAATTAATTTAATCTATGTGAGTGTATATTTGTGAGTGTGTGTGTGTATGTATGGGGGTGGTTTATATATTAAAGGGGACTCATAGCAACCAATCAGATGTTTTCTTTCATTTTTCGAACTTCAAGATCACTGAATGATAACTGCTTGTTGGTTGCTATGGATTACTGGTCTAAGGGAAACAAAACAATTACATTTGTTGTATGTAGCATTGTCATTGCTACTTCATATGCCATTAATTGACTCTGAATTATGTATCAGTTCACTGGCTAAGGATATGTCAGGAGTATATTTGGGAAAGACATTTTTCCCCCTCTGAGGCAAATTGGAGATGCTTCAAATGGGGTATTTTGCCTTCCTCTGGATCAACTGGCAGATAGGCAGATTATATATAGAATAGACTTAAAATGTTGAACTTGATTGACAGGCCTGGACTGGCAATCTGTGGGTTCTGTATATATATATATATATATATATATATATATATATATATATATATATATATATATATATATATATATATATATATATATATATATATGGGACCTGTTCGGGACCTGGGGTTTTCCTGATCTGTCCATAATGTCCAGCAGCCCAGATGCCGCTCCTCCCCCTCTATCGCTCCTTGCTTAAAAAGCAGAGTCGGAGCAGGTTAAAGGGGGGCAGCATCGTTAGTGCA
>JBCGBM010000325.1:0-34528 GCA_038501925.1 Xenopus petersii
CATACAAGGGCAGATAAAGCTGCTGATATCGGTTGTTTAGACCAATTTGACAGCTTATCTGCCCGTGTATGGGGGCTTCCGACGGGTCTTCCCAATCGATATCTGGCCACGATATCAATTGGGAAGGTTTGATTTTTAACCGACCGACATGTCGGAGCCCCTTGGCGTATCGTAATTCGATTGTTTGGCCATAAGGCCGAACGTTCGAGTTACCCCCGATATAGCCATGCCGTTAGTGGTATATCGGGGAAAGATCCGCTCGTTTGACGATGTCGCCAAATGAGCGAATCTTTGAGTCTATGGCCAGCTTTAGTCTGTGCAAGAGTGGCACAGTACAACCAGCCCTTGTGCTGCACTAATTAACATAAAGACTTTATCATAGACAGGAATTGGAGCACATTTTTAGGTTAATCCCGATAGTTCAGACGATCCATTCTACAAGTTGATCCTGTATCTTTGCAGGTTTTCCGGGAGCACTGTATAGATGGAGAAACGCTTCCTCTGCTGACTGAAGAACACTTACTAAACAACATGGGACTGAAACTGGGCCCTGCATTAAAGATCCGAGCACAGGTAAAAAAAAAAACACCTGTACAAATATGTTATAGCAACCCAACCCAGTGCCTTCAGCTGGTAGTAATAGACAACTCCCAGCATGCCTTTTAAAGTGAATGAAACCTGTAGTATTCACTACAACTAGAGGACCATTCGTTTGAATTCCCTGTGATGATATGTCCTATATATATATATATATGGTCTATATTTTTAAAGAATATGTTGCTTGCAAAACTGCAAGAAAAAGAAATGTAAGAACGTTTAGCCTGTAAGTTATTTTGTTCAATGCTGTAATTTTGGTTGCCTCCAAACTGTGGCTTCAGACTGTATGACACACTTGAACACTAACAGAACCTAATAGGATTGTGCTATGGCCTGCAGGTCTTATAATAAAGTGGTAACTGCAGTTTATGTCTTTCCCTACAGCCCTGGCTGTTTATGACGGGTGTAATAAAAAGGTTCTTTGGCCAATTGTTCCCCCTGGATCAATTTGTTAGAAATGTGCTGCGGTTTCATTTGAGCCGAGCGAGGAGGGGCCAGGATAGCAGATTTACTCTCAAAGGCCACATTATTGCATTGGGGCAAGGGGGTTGAAATGTAGGGGGTGCGTGCAGAAATGTATGCTGCAAGGCCTTCACACTGTTCCTGTCCTTTAAAACACTTTAGTGCAGGCTAAAGTTCATGTAGTTTGGGTTAATAGCCCAGTAGATATATTGTGCTGGTGCTAAACTGCCAGTATTAACTAACTCATTCTTTAATAGAATCACTTGCCAAAGTGGCAGCTGAATCACAGCTTCATGTAAATGAACCATTATCATAATAATATACTTTTCTAGTAGTATGTGCCATTGGGTAATCATAAATAGAAAATTGCCATTTTAAAAAATAAGGGCCGCCCCCTGAGATCGTACGATTCACTGTGCACACATACAAACCACATGTTAGGTCACATGAGCCAATTAACAGACAGAGTTCTGCCTTTTGCTTCCTCACTTCTTCCTGTTACAGTTAGAGTTGTAGTATTTCTGGTCAGGTGATCTCTGAGGCAGCACAGATAGAGTCACGAAATTGTGGTTCAAGGCAAGAGATGTAAAAGGGCAATATTTATGTAAATATATATTCCAGTTTGGTAAGATTCTTTAATATGTCATTCAATTTGATATAAACTATCTGTTGCTTAAGTATTCATTTTGGGGGTATAGTTTTCCTTTAAGAAGCCTGGAACCTCTCTTTCCTAGGGAATGGGTTAATGAGAGCTTGTGGTAGCAACCTTTAAATCAATTTAACTGCTCATGCCAAAGAAGATCTGCATTTCATCTTGTCGGAGCACATGTTCTTCCTGGTACATCTTCAACCTATAAACATCACAAACCCACCCACAGCACAGAGGCTGGAAACAGTTTTGCAAGTCAAATGTCTTAAATGAGAAGTGAGCCCAAAAAAACAAAATTGGTTTTATTAAGTAAATTTTTCAGTTTCCAGTTTATTCATGTTTTCAAGCTTAAGAAATAATATGGCAAATCAAATGCATTTCCTTTTCAGTATTGCAGTACTGTATTCCCTGCAAGATACCCTGTTTTCTCTTATTCATCCAGAGAATTTCACAGAGAAAACAACATTATTTACAATTCAGCTGCAGTCCCCTCTTGCATCACTTACTGTATATATTAAGTAGAATTTCAGTACATACTGAAACGAAAATGAAGCCTATGATAGAAAAACTCCACTGCAGATACTTTATACTGCCCTGAGAGTTGAGTTGGGGTTGAGTTTGGAGAAGAGACGATGAGTTTGGGTTCAGTTTGGAGGAGAGAAGTGGAGTTGGGGTTTCGTTTGGAGGACAGAGGTTGAGTTTGGAGTATAGAAGTGGAGTTGGGGTTGATTTTGGAAGAGAAAAATAGAGCGGGGGTGAATTCAAGTAGAGTTGGGTTGAAGGAGAGAATTTGAGCTTGGTGGAGTTTGAAGGAGAGACATTGAGTTTGAAGGAGAGAGGTTGAGTTGGGCATTGAGCTTCTAGGAGAGAAGTTGAGTTAGACATTGAGTTTGGAGGTGAGATGTTGAGTTTGCAGTAGAGAAGTTGAGTTGAGAGTTGAGTTTGGAGAACAGAAGTTGAGTTTTAACAAGATATGCAGATGCAGAGACAAGTTCCTAAGCAGGTGCTTAAAATGGGCCAATAAGGCAAGTAATTTACAGACCAGTACATAAAGGAGATCTTTTATGCATACAATAAATGGCATTCTCATATACTTAAATATGTTTAAATGATGATGGAATTTTTTTTCAAGTGTGCTATCCCATATTCTCTTTCAGGTCGCCAAGAGAATTGGACGAGTCCTATATATGGCCAGCTTTCCAGTGGCCTTTCCATTGCAGCACCCGGGTTTGCGACCAGCAGAAAGAGACCTTGGGGCAGGCGAGATCCGACCACCCTCTACTGGAAGTGCTGGTTCCCCATATGGCAGCACCCTTCTGCCCCCAAGCCGTATCTCACCGAAGCAGGAGAATGGAGGCACTACTTACCTAAATGAACCTGCTAAATCCCTCTCCTAACTCTGGATATAAAATGACCAGGTTGTTAAAGCTCTGTTTTGCTGGAGCTTGGAGCACAAAGGGGATTTGCTTTAGGGTACCAGGGGTCCCTTATGCTGCTTGAAACACTGAGATGTAACTCTTCTAGAGGACAGATAACTTGCTATCGGTCTTGGCAAGCCCAAACATCCCTAAAGACTTAGTGGGGGGAGAGACAAATAGATAAATATATGTATGTATGTATGTATATATATTTTTATTTCAATGTATAGCTTTGTAAAGAGATTAAAGCTAAATTAGAGGGGCTGGTGGGAGAAAAAACTTAAAATGATAGCTATACCTGGATAAATGGCAAATGGGGCAAGGCAGAGTTAACCAAAGGTGTAACAATAAGATCTCACCATGAGGCTGCTTACGGACCTGTGCGTACAGTGCAGTTACAGTATGGGATAATATTCTCCTGTCCATGTGTGGGTAGGGCAAGTAAAGCTTTGCTATGATTTCTGGTGACTTCTTGTTACATCCTGAGACCTAACAATAATCAGCCATACGAATAGATATTCTGTCAAGACATCCCATCCCCAAGCTGTTGGTTAGATGTCTGTATATTATGGTAAGGGGATAAAGAACCAAAGCGGGATCCCATGAAACCTATCTGGTGTCAGCAGAAGATATCAGAGAGAATAATAGGGTGGCCTTTTTCTCTGTAAAGGTGTGACATTCAGTTGTCCCTTTAGTCTGTTTCCCATCTATGCATCTCCAGCAACTTTCTATTGTACCAAAGAAAATAACACGCTGCCTTGTCCCCTTGGCAGCTGCTACAGTGGTGAATTGGTCTCTCTTTGGTTGGTGCTGCTTAAAGGGATTTTATTTCCTGTCGATGTTTATGCCCCGCCCAGTGTTAGATAACGATTGGATTCTGTAATGGACCTTCCAATGCCATCTTGCTTCTGCCTTTGCTTTGCCTAGTTATACTTATACAGAGGAGTGAGGATATTTGCTTGAGGGAGAGTGGTGGAGCAGCCAAGAACAAGTTCTTCATCGGCTCTGGACAATCCTTCAGTTAATAATGTGATTCCTCTCTGGGGTTTTGCCACAGTTCCCACTGCAGACTCTGTTTTGAGCAACAGGCGCTACTGTCACAAGCCCTGTGCTCACCCTACTACTGTGAATGGACAGAACTAACATCCATGGAATATCAGAACCCCGTGCAACAGTTAGATATGGTACTTGCCCTTGTGTGTTTTCAGGGTTTGTTTTGTTTACACGTTGCACGTCTCATATTCAGTTCATTGGAACTCCCTCAACAATGAAATTCATTTCTACTGGGAGAAGAAAATTAGATCCACGGTACAATTAGCAATTCTTTATATTGTAAAATAATAATAATAATCAGCCCTAAACAGATCATCATTTAACGCTGCCCAGCAGCATGTTTCAATAAAAAAATTTAAAAAAAAAAAAGAATCCCACTCTTGTGTGTTTGGTGTGCGATACTGCTTGACTTCAGCTTTGTATCAGAAATGTCCAACCACAGCTTCTACTATGTCTGCTTTATACTGCCACTCAGGTTCAGTGTCCAGGGTTGAAACAGCCAGAGAATCCTTTACTTTTAATGATATGCAACCCACACTAGACCCTAACCTGAGCACTCCCAACCTAAACCCTACCCAACACAGCAGCTCTATTTATAGACCCACGTCCAGCCAATCTATTTGAAAGGTGGTGGGGCATGCATTTGCCTATAAATAGAGGGTGCAAACAATGTAAGGGGGTGGAGAGCACAAGGAAGGGCTCAACTGAGCCCTGGCAATCTTCTGTGGAAGTCAGTCCGAACATGCTTTACCCGCAGGTCTTAAGCTGGTCCAGACATCACCAATAGCTTTATATGATGTTTGTTACATTCAGGGCCGCTGCTGCTATGGAGAAGGTGAGAACCTTGCCTCAGGCATCAGTGAGCAGCCAGTTACCAGGGGTAACAAGAAACTGTCTCTGGTGATTTTCATTTTTAAAATGGGCATTCAGTTCTTCAAGTGTAGAGAGCACAATTGCACTGTGTACACTACCAATGTGCCCCTCCTTGACCCGATCCGACACCAAAGAGGTAAGAGGTGGGGGTCAGCATCAATGATTCGTCGGGTTACAGCAACCCCGAAAGCGTCATTGGTTATAATTAGCATCACCTGCACCTGATTGTTGTTAGAACGGGCTTCCGATGTCAGCTCCAGCCTGACTGACAGTCTCAGTGTTGTTGGAAAGGTAGTCTGCAGTGCACAATAGTGACATCGGAAGCACTTTTATTTTACTCAAGGTCCCACCTACACACTTCTTCATGAGAAGGTTCTTTTCACATTACCAGTCAGTATAAGGAACTCTTCCTTATCTGTAAAATGAAACACAGGCTGCAGCTGAGGGAGGGGCTTTTTTTCTGATTCCAAAGTATGGGAAAGAGAGGTAGGAATAGCTAAAACAAAACTTTAATACATTTGTCATTTTTTAAAAATTGACAGAATAAGCAAAAATATTTTCTGTGCAAGGCAGTACACATGGGTATTGGACCTTTACTAGTGTTTTACTTTCTTATTACAATAGATTACATTTTCAAAGATTGGCAACATTTGATCTGCCTTAGTAAAGTAAGATTATTCCTAACCCCTTCCAAAGCCAAATGAGTAGCAGACCTCTCCATGCAGCGGTATAGTAAAGTCTTTCAGGTAAAGATTGAGTAAATAACAATGATTAGCCCAAGTTGGCCAAGTGTATGGGTGCAGGGCAGGAGTGTGCCTATAAATAGAGGCTGCTGGATGAGGAACATGGCAGTGTAAGGCTACTAGTGGGAGAGTGGAAGAGCTCAACCAAAAACCTCTCCACAACCTGGAAATCTAGTGCAGAAGAGACCAGGCCAAGGCAGCCCAGCCGGCCATCTGACCCCCTACCTGTCTCACAAGTGAAGGTTCACGTGCTGTGACAATGCACATGGGGGGGGGGGAGCAAGCTCAGAAGGCAAGAACAGGGGTAGGCAAGACGAGGTAAGGCATGGGTGCTCCAACTGTTTCGGCCCTGAATGAAGGACTAAACCCAGGGCTCCCATGGGCTTTGGATTGGCCCACACATTACTAATAAAAATATATGATAGACTTTGTTTCCATCTAATACTAAATATTTGCATATTATAGTCTAACTGCACCTTTAATTCTAACAGAAATATGTTCTTATGTAACACAGGGCTATCCAAAGTCTGGGTGTGGCTCTCTAGCCTCCCCGAGAGCTTTATTGTCTTTTTTAGATGACATAATTGAATCACAGGCCGACCCCAAAACACATGGACACGCTGGATATTTGGCTCAGTGTATGGAAAGCTTTGGATTGAAATCATGTAACAAAGTAAAACCACAATAGGATTTTGTGCACATTATATCCTCGTAAGCTCCTTGAGGAATCACTGTTAGTCCTGAAATATTCTCCTACAGACATTTGCCATAAAGGTATGGTTCAAACTGCACCTCCAGCAACTGCTAAGTGATAGTTCATTAGCATGAGATTTTATTTGTACTGGTTATACTGAGCCTAAAAGGGAAGCAATCCGTTTACAGTTGTGTTCAGAACAATATCAGTATGTTAAAAAGTGAATAAAGCTCAAAACCCTTATAATTCTTTATTTCCATACACACAAATGCATTTGGAACACTGCACATTCTATTCCAAATCAAAACAAAGAAAAATGTATCGAATTTGTGTTATTCCTTTACAGAAAGTGAAGAAAAGGGAATATTTGGCTGTTCCAAAAAATAGCAGTGTCTGCATTCTTCTTTACAAACTCAAACATTCACTGTATCAACTGAAAAATGTTTCAAGATTTTGCTTTCCTTTGAATCACTGAAATAATATTTAGTTGTATAATCAGTGTTTCTGAGAACTGCTGCACGTCTGTGTTGCATGGAGTCACTTCTGGCACCCGTTATATTCCGCATTTCTTGGCTTTGCTCAGATATTGGATTAAGGTCCGGGGATTGGGCTGGCCATTCCATATCAATCTTGTTGGTCTGGAACCAAGATGTTGTTCATGTACTGGTGTGTTTGTGGTCATTGTCTTGTTGAAACTCCCATTTTAAGGGCATTTCCTCTTCAGCATTAAGGTGGCCATAGACTCAAAGATCCGCTCGTTTGGCGGCATCGCCAAACGAGCGGATCTTTCCCCGATATGCCACTAACGGCATGGCTATATCGGGGGTAATTCGAACGTTTGGCTGTATGGCCAAACGATTGAATTACGGTGCGCAAAGGGTCTCCGACGGGTCGGTCGGTTAAAAATCAAACCGTCCCGATCGATATAGTGGCCAGATATCGATCGGGAAGACCCGTCGGAAGCCCCCATACAGGGGCAGATAAGCTGTCAAATCGGTCCAAACGACTGATATCGGCAGCTTTATCTGCCCGTGTATGGCCACCTTAAGGCAACTTGACCTCTTCAAGTATTTTGATGTATTGAAACTGATCCATAATCCCTGGTATGAGATAAATAGGCTGAATGCCATAGTATGAGAAACATCCCCATATCATGATGCTTGTGCCACCATGTTTCACTGTCTTCACACTGTACTGTGGCTTGAATTCAGTGTTTGGGGGTCGTCTGACAAACTGTCTGTGGCCCCTAGACCCAAAAAGAACAATCTTGTTTTCATCAGTCTACAAAATGCTGCGCCATTTCTCTTTAGGCCAGTCAGTGTGTTCTTTGGCAAATTGTAAACTCTTCCGTCTTTTTTTTCAACAATGGGACTTTGCGGGGGCTTCTTGCAGATAGCTTGGCTTCACATAGGCGTCTTCTAATTGTAACAGTACAAGTAACTTTACACCTTCTTTGATCTTCCTGGAGCTGATCATTGACTATTTGCCATTTTGACTATTCTTCTATCCATTCGAATTGTAGTTTTCCTGTTTTCTTCCACGTCTTTCAGGTTTTGGTTGCCATTTTAAAGCATTTGAGATCATCTTAGCTGAGCAGTCTATCATTTTCTGCACTTCTTTATATGTTTTCCCCTCTCCAATCAACTTTCTAATCAAAGTACACTGAACAATGTCTGAAACGACCCATTTTCTCATATTTTCAGAGAGAAATGCACTATAACCAGCCTGCACAACATTTGCTTGCTTAAATAAAGGCCATAATTGACACCTGTTTTTTCACCGAATGAATGACGTCACTAATTAAACTCCACGCTATTATTATTTGGAACAAGTCTCAATTATAATTATTTTGAACAATGCTAAATGCATTTGTGTGTCTGGAAATAAAAGCTATTTTTGAGCTTTATTCACTTCTTGTAAACACACTGCTATTCTTCTGAACACAACTGTATGTACAGGCACCACTTTGTTAGAGGGATTGAGGAGCAGAGACAAATACTAGACAAACAGTCTCAGCTTGGGGTTGTAGTTTATCAAAGGCTGATGCACATTAAGCTGGGGATCCCTGCCATAACAGAGAGAGTATCTGTGTGTGTCTAAGGCCCCTTCTAGGTATGAATCATTAGCTGGAGGCTGAATTGGTTCATAAAGGGTTAGGGAGGGATGCTGGGAACACAAGCCTGGTGGCGGCTTCCCTTTCAAAGAGGAGACCAAAAATTAAAAGCTTTGATGTCTCTACAAAGCCCGACTTCACAGCAGAAAGGAGTAACCTGCATCACAGCGCTGGCTGCGCTTATTGAGCACGCAAACCACCTCCGGCCCTTCATCCTGTAGGGATTGAGAGGTTTCACAGATATGCTTTTAACTCCAGCCTTGCTGGAACACTGTTAATAATGAAATGCCAACACCCCCCCTTGGAATCTCCGTTCTGCCAGTTATACAAAAGCATTCAGTCCTGTACAATTTTAAATTCATGTCCATATTAAATAAACATTCAGGGGCAGATTTATCAACGGTTGAAGTGAAAATTCTAATTTTCTCGTTTTTCTTTTTAATAGCCAAAACGGTCAAATTCAACTAGGGGATTGCTAAAATTTGATTTTCTAAATTTATCATACACTGGGCCTAAAATAACTCCCATGAATTTGGAATTCGACCCTTGATAAATCTGCCCCTTAGCATGTTGCGCATAGAAGTTACCTGTGCAACTGCAGGGAAACAATCATACTTATGAACAGCAGGGGGAGCAGCTTTGTTTTTTTAGCTGTAGAGATTTATATTGGATTTTATTTTTGCCTTTACATCCCCTTTACTGTTTCCAACTCCAGCTGGAGGGACAAAGATCATGGAGGCAGATTTAAACAGATAAACTGGGATTGTATTTGGGAGATTATTTTGCTGCAGCCACTGGTTCTGGAGAGTTGGAGAAAGTTTGTATTAAACAATACAACAACTATAAAATCCACATTAGATTACATGACAACACAGGACACAGTGCAGTCTGTATATTCTGATTATTAATCAGTCTTGCTGTATCAGCTTCTGGCAGATACTATTTGACTTGTGCTGTTTTGATCATTTATGACGATCCCAGACCACACTGAGCATGTGCACAGTCTTAGTCTTGCAAAGATGTTTAACAAATTTACAAGATGGTGACCCCCTGTGGACAACTTTGAAAGCATAAATTATTTGTTTGATTAGGCTTGTGGTGCAGTAAGTTCATGTTTATGTTTAGTATACAAAATACAGCATTTCTAGCCTTGTTCTATTTTAGACTTTACTTGCCATTTAATTCTCAATTATACTCAAAGCTCAGACTTGGCATTCTACATTGAACACACAAGCAATGGATAGAGACTTCCCCTACTTCTCTAGAGGAGGAGTTTTATGTACCAATGAAGCACAACTACAGATTCGAAAACATTAAGAATCGTCAAAAACGTACCTCAAAATAGAAAATGTATTTACAATGAACAATGTTGAACGCAATAAGATTCAGTCACTCATTAATAGTTACTTGGACTCCTAACTTTGTTATTTATAGCGTTGATATTCACTCTCCCTATATTGTACTTCTTATATGTTATGTAACTACACATTGACCTGTTTTCTTCCTTATTATACAGACATATGTTATCCCTGCTAATTAGTTCTTTTTCCCCCTTCCCCCCCCAACGCCTTTTATCTTCAATGATTACTATTCTGGTTTATTGTGCATTGTTATTTAATAAAAAGAGAAAAAACATAAGCAAAGCCAAAATACTAGCAATGGGGTGAAGCTATATAAGGTGGTGTATAGAGTCTTTTAAAGTGATAGGTTGGTTTTTTTTAATAAAACAATAATATATAATAATCCATAATGCATGACATGCGGTAACCAGTGATGGGCAAATTTCTCCCGCAAAATTCACAAATAGATTTAATCAAAATAGATGCCCGCGTCCATTTTTGGACGTGCGTCCGAAAAGTCGCTCACATCAATTTTGACTCTGGCGTTACAGTCAATGGGTGTCCGAATAGTGATGACGCGCGTTGATTTTGGCGCGAGTGACTGTTCGGACGTGCATCCAAAATTTTTTTGACGCAGGCGAACTTTTAGGGGGGATTCGCACATTTAATCGACAGTGGCGTAATGCAGAAATTCACAGCGAATTTGTGACAGCCGAATTTATTCGCCCATCACTAGCCATCACCAATAGGTTTGCAAGCTTTACCTATCACTAAGTCATTCTTCTGCTAGCCATGAAATAAATGTTATAAAAACAGAGAATTGCATTTGGGCAGAACCTAGAATCCAGACCAGATATACAGCACGGACTCACCAGAGCTTGAACAGATACTGGATTCTTGTCTATGTACAGTCTAGTTTGGTTGGAGGTCAGTACAACCAGTGATGCATGTGTATGGCCAAGTAGCTCTGATCAGTTTAATGAGTGACATAACTATGGTGAAGGGTTGCATTAAAGGAGAACTAAACCCTAAAAATGAATTGAGCTAAAAATGCTATGTTTTACATACTGAACTTATTGCACCAGCCTAAAGTTTCAGCTTGTCAATAGCAGCAATGATCCAGGACTTCAAACTTGTCACATGGGGTCACCATCTTGGAAAGTGTCTGTGACACTCACATGCTCAGTGGGCTCTGAGCAGCTGTTGTGAAGCCAAGTTTAGGGGTTGTCACAAATTATCAAGCAGAAAATGAGGTTGGTCTGTAATATAAACTGATGCTACAGGGCTGATTATTATGATGCTAATTGCACTGGTTTCTGTGCTGCCATATAGTAATTATCCATGTAATTACTAATCAGCCTTATGTTGTGACATTTATATTGTGTGTGTACTGTATATTTAGAATTTGTCCCTAAGTGACAGCAGCACAGAGCATGTGCAGTGAATCAGCAGGAAAGAAGATGGGGAGCTACTGGGGCATCTTGGACACACAGATCTTTACTGCTAAAGAACTTTGGTTGCCTTGGGCTGGTACAGAAGCCCATAACATAATGTATAACATTTATAACCTACTTCTTTAGTTTTACTTTCCTTGCCCTTTAATAAAATTGCAGATAAAGCAATACACTAACCAACTCTGGTCCATTTGGTTTAAAGGTTTCAGAACCATTATGGGTATTTCAGAGAACAATAAATATTGTGCTTTCTATATAATCTGCAAAGTCTCTGCTGAGGAAATATTATCCAGAATATGTTTGGTTGCCAGTGAGAGAAAATCTGAGGGTCAATTCATGTTTGTTGTCAAATTGCCAATGCCATGGGCACAGCACACCTGCAAAACAAACTCATACCTTTTCATTATAGCGGAAACGGGGAGTTCGGGGGTATTGTCGCCCAGAAGACGAAGCGTTTAGTCACCAGGCGACTAAATCTCCCCGAATCTGCTTGGGTGGACTGACCCTAAGAAAAGAACACATAATTCTAAGTCACTTTACAAAACACATGCAGTTAAATTTTTTAAAGTTATTTGCAAATGTCATTTCAACTCTCTCTAGTTATATTCTGCACTGATGCGTCTGATTACTGAAACAATGTAGCAGAAGCCAGCCTGTGAAGTAGCATGTAAGGTCAGAATCAGCAGTGCAGAACTAGAAAGATAAACTTTCTGAATTAACTCAATTTGGAATGTTGACTATAATTAGGGTTGCCACCTTTTTTAAAATTCTTTACCGGCTGGTGGGGGGCGGGGACACAAAGGGGCGGGCCGAGATGTCAAAATGGGCGGGCTGTGACATCAAAAGGGGTGGGGCCGCCCACAGACGCTAAAAGAACCAAAAGAAAAGCTAAGTTCAAAGGGATTGGGGGCAGGCCGAGGGCTCTTTTTAATCGTATTACAAATTTACCGGCAGCTACATTGTAACTATAATTACATTTTTATTTTGGCGTTTGCATCCCCTTTAAGGAACAGTCAGCACACCATTGAGTGGAAATCAGTCTGTTTTTTTTTTTTTTTTAAAACAAAAAAGAAGTGTATATGTTTGGCATCTATTCTTACAGAGGGTTGTTGCAGCTGAGTTACAATACGAAGAAAGAGGAGACACAGGCACAGTCTGATTTGCACTTGGAATCATAAGTCCATCAGAAGGTGCTGCAGATTCCACGAGTCCTTGATAGCAGGAAGGAAGTTCAATCATTTATTTAAAAATAGAATACATGTAATTATGTACATGTAAATATATATGTGTGTGTTGTCCTTTGCCTGCTATAATAGCCAGTATTTGGTTCTGGCACGGTTAATAAAGAAGCTCGTAGCCAATGACAGCAATGGGCACAAAATGAAAAGACTCATTTCATTTCCCTTCAAAGGACTACAGAGCAATAAGTGGAGATTGGAGAAGACGTGGAAGATTGTATCCAGCTGACAAAGGGTTATTGGTGCAGTCTCTACATGTTTACTCATCGTCTGAGAATTCAAGATCCTGGACAATATCTTCATCCCCCTGTGCCAGTTCCTTCAGGTCAGTCTGCGAGAGGTGCTGCACCCCCTTCTTTTGCTTCTTCTGGACTGTTATTTTACCCCCTTTCTCTTCCTCCTCCTCGTCTTCATCCTGCGATTCCCCTGTGGGCGGAAGAGCAAATATAAATTCTGCTTTATCAGGAAGGAACAAGCAGGCCGAGGGTGGCTCATCACTAATTAATCTCAGCGCTCATTAATTTATTGCTGCAGCATTCAGACTGAGAAAGCATTTGCACAGGCCAAGTTCTGTATGCAGCTGCAGGTGTGTGCCAGAGACCCCTTCTATGTTACTGCCATAGCACCCCTAATACAAAAGGATGTGCCCTATGGACCGGGGCCCAGAGACTACGAGGCATCACTGTATATAAAGCAAAATGCATGGGGAAAGATACAGCACAGATGTCAAAAAGAATAATGTTATTTTCTGCTGGCAGAGATAAAAGGGAATCCACATTGTGCACTGATGAAGCACCTTTCTGAAATGGAATTTTCTGAAGAACTATTGAGTGTTCAACTTCTGTCACCTACACCCCCAAAAGGCAATCCAGGGGCTCTATATAACTTGTAGCCAGTGGCCAAAGAACAACTTTTCTTAGGGGGATGGGAAGAATCTATCATGAGAAAAGAATGTACATGTTGTGCCTGCTATACATCTGCTCCGTAACAGAAGGCTACATAAGTGTGGTGGGGGTTCTAAACTTTATGAGTGTGTACATAGGAGCGTGTGTGTATGAGCATGTGTGTATAGGAGTGTGTGTATGAGTATGTGTGTATAGGAGCGGGTGTATAGGAGCGGGTGTATAGGAGCGGGTGTGTATAGGAGTGTGTGTATAGGAGCGGGTGTATAGGAGCGGGTGTATAGGAGCGGGTGTGTATAGGAGTGTGTGTAGGAGTGCATGGACAGAGCTAGGGAGAGGCACATGAGAGAGCAGTGGTGCATTGTGGCAACCAGTTGTCTCATTCTTCCTGTATCTAATGATTAATGACACAAGGCTTGTGATAAGTGTTCTGTCCCACTCTGCCTCCACAGCTCATTACCAGCCAGCTGTACCGCATTAACCCCTTAATGCCTCACCATTCCAACTAAATGCCGACTCTCCAATGTTGTGGATGTCACACCTGGCCTACAGCATCCTTAGTCTGCTGGGAGCTGAACAAATAGAACTAAAACTTGGTATAAAAAGTAAGTATGCTTTAAAGCAACCACTTTGTTACATCCCACATAAGAGCATTGCTGGAATACAACTTTAGCACAATAGCTGGGGTGGCATCTTACCCTCCAGGCCACTGCTCTCGTCATCTTCCAGCTCATATTCGCCCTCTTCTCCTTCACTGCTTAGTTCAGAGTTTTCATCTGAGGACTCTTCCTTACTCTTGGCTTTGGATTTCCCTGGAAAGGACACAATTTATTATTTATTTCTCACACAAGGTGGTTTCACTGCAGTTCAAACAGATCCAAGGTAACATTTGTAAAGCAGAACCCAGATTTTATGCTTCAAAATGGCTTAAATTCTAGTAAAGCGTAAAAAGACGCAGCTTGCTTGTATAGGACTGCAGAAAAAAAACAGTGCCAATTCTGGGAAAATGTAAAATCCGCTTATGTAAAACTGGGGTTCTGCTGTATTTTCTTTTGGGTATTACAGTGAATATTTCTGGACAGCGTTGTAATGTTTGCAGATTTATTTTAATGGGCCACGGGCATATTCTGAAACATGAAGGATGGGTAATTTATATTAATTCATAATGCAGGACAGTGTTCAGTGTGTTTGGGGAGGTGCATAATCATCACAGGCTATGGGCATATACAGGGCAGTTACCATGCCCCCCCCCCCCCCCAAAAAAAAAAAAATTGTTCGGGCACAGGAGAAAAATAAATAAATAATATGAGCCCCCTCAACCACCCTAACTCTAAAATAGACACTTTTACAAACGCCGCACAGTGCACAGTCCTAACGGCTTCAGTTTCACACTTCCTTCTTCTGTGCAAGATGTGGGGGCGGAGCAGAGCCGGATTTTGAGGAAAAGTGCAGAGCGATGTGCGTGGCTAAAATGGCCTGGGGAGAACACTGCACTTAATATGTCTATACTGACCCCAGTTTCCCCACATTTTCTAGATAGGGTTGCCACCTGGCCAGTATTTTACCGGCCCGGCCGGTAAAAATGATGGTCGATCCTAATGTTATTAATAGGGAAAAAAAGATAAATATATAGGAAGGCCCGTATTTTTTTCCAGAAAAGGTGGCAACCCTATTTCTAGGCCACATCCTGCCGCACATGCAGCCATTAATATTTTTCTGTAAGACTGAGATGGACAGGAGGGTTTTGGACAGAGAATTTGGAAAGAGAGAGGACAATGGCTACAGAATATGCAAATGCGGTTAGAAAAAAACCAAGCAAAAAGAATAACATTATTCCCCAACAAGAGTGGCACAAGGACACACTGGCCTCTCCAGTTGCAATACAGTACAACATGGTTCCTTTTTGTCAGGAAGAGAAATAAACAATTGAGCTGCCATCCAAGCATCAAAAGCACAGGCTCCCAAAAACATATTTTTATATAAAAATATTTTTAGCTACAAAAATGGTTCTCTAGCATTTACTGTGTTCAGAACAATAACATAATGCTTTAAAAAGTCAACAAAGCTCAAAATGTTTATAATAGCTTTTATTTCCACACAAATACACACAAATACATTGGGAACACTGCAAATTCTATTCCAAATCAAAACAAAGAAAAATTTAGCAAATGTGTGTTATAAGCAAGGAAAAGGGAATATAAGGTTGTTCCAAGTAATACCAGTGTCTTTACAAACATTCACTGTATAAACTAAAAAATTGTCAAGATTTTGCTTTTCTATGAATCACTGAACTAATATTTAGTTGTATAATCAGTGTTTCTGAGAACTGCTGCAGTTCCCGGAACACCGGGAAAAAAACCCGGTGGGCCCCGGCCCTCATGGGCCCCCACTGAGCCAGACCCCCTCTCCGGATCTCCTGGGCCTGAAAAAAGAAACAATTTGCAAAGGCGCGCAGCACTGTGCAGCACCATGCATGCAGGCGTGTCATGTGGCTCTACGCACTGAAGCGTGGCGTGCGGCTTCGTACGTGCACGTGCACCTTCTTGTACACTGGTGCGGCGGCGCGCCAAGTAAGAAGGCCAGGCGGTCCGGAGGGGGTCCTTCACATCGGTCCCAGTGGGCCCCCCAGTCCGACCGTGTCTGAGACCTGTAGAACAATCCTGCTTTCATCAGTCTACAAAATGTTGCGCCATTTCTCTTTAGGCCAGTCAGTGTGTTTTTTTGGGAAATTATAAGTTCTTCATCATGTCTTTATTTCAGCAACGGGACATTGCAGGTTTCATGCCGATAGCTTCGCTTCACATAGGCGCCTTCTAATTGTAACAGTATTCAAAGGTAACTTTAGACCTTCTTTGATCTTCCTTTAGCTGATCATTGGCTGAGTCTTTACCATTTTGGCTATTATTTTATCCATTTGAATGTTCGTTTTCTGTGTTCTTCCATGTCATTCAGGTTTAGTTGCCATTTTAAAGCATTTGAGATCATTTGAGCTGAGCAGTCTATCATTCTCTGCACTTCTTGATATGTTTCCCCCTCCAATCAACTTTTTAATCAAAGTACGCTGTTCTTCTGAACAAAGTCTGGAACGACTTACTCAGATTTTCAGAGAGAAATGCACTATAACCAGCCTGCACAACATTTGCTGCCTTCCTTCCTTAAAAGGAAAACTATACCCCCCAAACAATGTAGGTGTCTATAAAAACATATTGCATAAAACAGCTCATATGTAAAATCCTGCTTCATGTAAATAAACCATTTTCATAATAATATAATTTTCTAGTAGTATGTGCCATTGGGTAATCATAAATATAAAATTGTAAGTTAAAAAAATAATGGCCGCCCCCTGGGATCGTACGATTCACGGTGCACACAAACATACCAACAAACCATACTTGTTCGGTCACATGAGCCAATTAACAGACAGAGTTGTGTCTTTTGCTTCCACACTTCTTCCTGTTACAGTTAGAGTTGTAGTATTTCTGGTCAGGTGATCTCTGAGGCAGCACACAGACCATCACTAAATGGTGGTTCAAGGTAAGAGATGTAAAAGGGCAAGATTTACTTAAGATTCTTTTAATATGCCACTTATTATGATATAAACTATCTGTTGCTTAAGTATTCATTTTGGGGGTAAAGTTTTCCTTTAAATAAGGGCCGTAATTGACATCTGTTTTTCACAAAATGAATATCCTCACTAATTGAACTCCACACTGCTATTATTTGGAACAAGCTTTAGTTATTTGTAACACTGCTATTATTTGGAACAAGCCTCAATTAATGATTCAATTACACAGATTGAGCAGCATGCATGTCATGACTGTTGGGTCTGTTGGTTTTCTATTAGTCTACTACACCTACTTGTAAATTATTTGCAATGTAGAAATATAATTTCGACCAAAAACAGTGATTGATCAGGTTAGTGATATCGGACTGCTAATATTCTGAACACAATTGTATAATGTTAAAGGGGAACTTTGGCGAAAATGAAAATTTAATACAAGCTTCATCTTACTGAAATGAGATACTTTCTTAATACAATCAATTTAAAAAATTCTGCACTAATTAAGAAATAATCAAGTTACACTTCAGTATCTCACTCCACAACCTGTCACTCTTCATGCTCTCTTCATGCTGAGGTCAGATTTTAATTGACAGGTAGGTCTAATAAGTCTTTTAGGGGGGCTCCATTTCTTAGCAGAATAACTCAAATAACCAACTCCAGCACAAACAAAAGCAAAAAAACAGCACACAGAGGAACAGAATTTCCATCAGAGCCGGTTATTTTTAAAGAGTGAGCACCTAGGTTAAGGGTGCACCCCCCCCCATGGATGTATTAGCCCTAACTGTCAATCAAAACTGGCTCCACCTACTGCATGAAGACAGTATGAAGAGAGACAGGTTTCTCAGAGGGGGATAGTGAAGAGTTATCTGATTATTGTATAAATGGTACTTAATTTTTAATTGATTATATTTAGAAAGTTTCTTATTTCAGCAAGATGAAGCTTATATTAAAATTTCATTTTTGCGATAGATCCCCTTTAAGAAGACACATGTGCAAGCTAGTAACATAAACACATACACTTAAGTACACAGTGTTGGTTCTTGTCTTTCTAATACAGCATGCAAAATCCAATCCAGCAAGACAAGCTGCATCAGTCCCATAGCTTCTGGCCACTACAACACACAGACCGTACATGCTAACATCATGTACCTTGAAACGTGTGGCTCTGACACAGACTCTAGGGACTAGTTACAGTATGTTGTACAGATGTGGAGCTTGTGGTCACGCACAGAATGTGTCTTTTATATGTACTTGTCTGACAGCAACATGAGTCCAGCCGCAGGAGAATGTCACATAAGCCTGACAAGAAGTCAGGGTGTGAATGGATGATGGTGCAAGGCCACAAATTTTTTTTAAAAAAAGCCACGAGAGACGGCAAAGACATAATGAAAGTGGCAAAGATGGAGAAGTGAGAGCTAAGATGCCAATGTGAAAAAGAAGCATTTCGGAGAAGGGTGAGCCTGAGAAAGGAAGAATGAGGTTAGAATGGTGTTTGTCTAAAGCAGCAAAAGAGGAAATGAAGCCAGAGAAGCCTCTTTGCACTTGTGGAGGTGATTGTGGGCAGAGTAACAAGCAAGGTCCCTAACGTCCATTAAAGGGGCACCGGGAAGCACTCACATGGTGCTCATTAGAGAGGCTCCAGCTGCCCACTCCTGCCTGCTAATTGCCAGATGAGGAGCACATCCAGCACTGCTGTTAATAAGCCCTCTGTGCACTCTATGCTGCACAACAGATCTCTTACAGTCTGCCTTCAGGCTCCCAAAGAAATGCAGTATAAGCTTTTATCTACATACTATAATAAAATGATAGGGGGGTTGCATCTGGTCCAATGCCACTCACAACTAGAGATGGTTGAACCTAAGCAGATATTAAGCATTTGTGCCAGAACATGCCAGAATAATATTCCAGCCCCACATTATTCCAGGGATAGAAAATCATCTGCCTCCAACTGGTTTTTAATGAAAGCCGTGGGCCTTTAACTCCCGTCAACCTGCCAAGGAGTCGTAGTCCAATCAATTCTGCAATAGTGAAGCGTTTGTGCTCTCTCTTTACTTGTCTATCAGGCATGAGGACACAAGGGGGATGCTATAGAAAACCATGTTCTACGTGTATGCAGCTCCTCCAGGACATGCACTGGACACACTTGCATCAGACTGGGCCACAGGCCGAACCACTGGATCAGTGCAAACTGGTGATGGACATGTGCATCCATGGTGTATGAATATCTTATGACCAATGTAGGGTAAGGGTTAACACGGAGGAATGAAAATATTCAGAGGCAAATCCCACTGCTGTTTGCTCTGTAATAAATCTCATGAAGCACTTGGGCAAAAAAGGGTTAAAGAAAAAAAAAAAAAAACCCTTCCCCTCTGCAGGCAGTTTGTAATTCACAGTATAGTCAGCTGCTTCAAATTACAACTCTCCTCCCAGAGGGTCCGTAAGCTACAAAGTTGAGGTCCACCTGCAGACACAGGGGCCGGCCCGAGACCCACACACTGAATTAACAACAGATTTCTGGCAAGGAGTTAAAGCTGGTGTGTGGGGGGCTGATGTATAGTAGTCACGGAGGTCCCAACCTCAGATCTGTGTCACCAAATGGAGGAGAAGGAATTACTCTACCTCCCCAAAGAAAAGCTGCAGGCAACAGAAAATCTAAAAAGCTTTTTTGTTGGTGAGGGTGCAGGATGATATATGTCATGCAGGGTAATATCAGCACTGCAACTCTGTCAACATAAGGGAGAAAGTAAGATAGGTTGTACCCTACAGAGCCAAGAGAGCACTCTGACTTCTACACCGATGAGTGTGTGATTATAGGAAGGAGGGAAAAGGTGCTGCATGTTCAGGGAAGAGGTCAAACTCAAAAGACATTCCGATTTCTATTGCTTACTGCGTGTGCAAATGCTGCTGTGATCACAGAGAAAGGTACAACGGATATACCGTATATACTCGCGTATAAGCCAAGTTTTTCAGCCCCCAAAATATGCTGGAAAACTCTACCTCGGCTTATACTCGGGTCAAGCGCAAAAACGGTGAAGAATGGTCGCCTGCATCCAAAAACGAGACGCTGGCACCTCCAGTGGGAGCAGAAACCCTCAATTTTTTGATTGAAACTTACCAGAAGCTGCTGCATTTCTCACCCTAGGCTTATACTCGAGTCAATAAGCTTTCCCAGTTTTTGGAGGTAAAATTAGGTACCTCGGCTTATACTCGGGACGGCTTAAACTCGAGTATATATGGTAGTGAGAAATGTGATAGAACACTACATATAAGCCAAAGAACGGGTGCAGAAGGAACAGGACTGTAAGAATCAGACACATCTAGGGGCATATTTATTTCCACCTGACACCATAGCAACTGATGAGACTTTGCTTTTGTTTTCTAACGTGTAGGTTACTGTTCAAATCTAATTGCTGATTGGCTGCTATGGGCAACATCGCCAGTAATATTTTTCTCCAATGTTAAGAACTGTGCCCCAAAGTATAAGATATAGGAAGGAGAAACAAACCACTAGTGCAGCAGCAACTAAATAACACAGGAAAACACTGGGAACATACTAATATGGGAAAGACGACAACATTTCAGGACAAAGGCATACCTTCTATATATATATATATATATATATATATATATATATATATATATATATATAAATTATATCTATCTATATCTATAGGAATACATCAAATCAACTGGACTTGCTGTGTTTTTTCCTTGAAAGAAGACGTTTCACTAGTCATCCAACTGTCTTTCTCAATTTAGAATAATTCAGTAAATCTTCCTTTGAGAATATATATCCTCTGGAATGTTTCTCCAATCAGCATAATCTGTTTATCATAATCCACAATGATGTCATTAAATTAGGTGTTGATTGTATTAGCAAGATTGGAGCTTTGGTGTGTTATTAAACCTTCCAGGGAGAGGGGCTGAAACAGCATTGTATGTGGCAGACAATAGATGTCGCACTACCGCCGCTTCTATTCAGACTTGGTTTTTCAGTTTTTACATATATGGCTTCTTTAACACCTCTTTTAAACCAGTCGTTACAACACCTAATTTAATGACATCAATGTGGATTATGAAAAACATTATGCTGATTGAAGCTACACTCCATTTTTGAAGGAAGATTTACAAGTTACCTACAATTTGGGGTTAACACTTACTTGATTTCCTAGGTAGTCCTACAAAAGTTACTTAAAACATACAGAGTACAAGGATGGTCCAAGCCTTCTTAATTGCTATAATTCACAACCATGCTGTTAATTTTCGTGCACCCTTAGTATTCATATGCCCAACCATTCCAAAGGTTTTAGTGCCCATGCCCCCAACCTCTTGCTTGAAAAAAAAAAAAAAAAACAACTTCTCGTTCTTATGGGTCACTCACGGCTCCATGTCAGTGTTCCGGGTGCAGTGCCCCAAACCCGTAGCAGGGGGAAACAAGTCAAGCTCTCGAAAATAACGTGCACTCGGACTTCCAGACAGCAATGAGGAGTAAAAACAGCTTTATTTCAGCTGTATTGGCGCGTTTCGTGTGTAGGTACCTATGATTACATGTGGGATCACACGTAATGCGTCTGAAAATAGGTTGATGAAATAAAGTGGTTTTTAATCCTCATAGCTGTCTGGAAGTCCGTAGAGTGCATGCTGATTTCGGAAGTCCTAGAAAAGTGTCGGAATAACAAAGTTTTTGTATGTTTTTAACACTGTTTTGAGCTAAGAGGAGACCAGGCCAAATGTTGGCCTCAAAAAGAATAAGTAAAACATGCAAAACCACAGATGCAGGTGATAGCAAGACATAAAGAAGTCACAGTTCAAAAGAATAGGCACTGGGGGCTCACTAGATTAATTTGGTGTTAACTAAACCAGCATAAACACATGTCTGAAAAACATTCCTAATTTTCTTTTATTGCATTGCTGAGTAGTCTTAAAGCATGGTTCTGCACAACAGGGACCGCTGGATCTGGAAATCTCCAGGTTCCCAAGCATTCTACATATTAGATTCTCTACCTGTATTAGTGAAACCCATCAACAATAATGGAAAGCAAGATTTATGGAAAAGAGATCTGAAATCAGATGCCAAGTATCAACATCTGCTAGTCAAGATTCCATGGAAATACAGCCAAACTACATTTCATTTCTGCCTTTATTGGTGCTCTAATTGTGTTTCAAATTAGAATCCAAAAACCGATGAACAGTAAAGGAATAAGCATTAAAGAATATACAGCCCAAACTGCTTTCCGTTAGGACTAATTAAAGGCTCATCATCCCCAGTCTTTCAGGACAGACTGTAGCACCAATTATAATGAAGGTTTAGAGCATTGACAAATATGTTTCAGTTTTTGAAATAGCACCCACAAATACAAATTTGCTTTTTTTAATTTATCAATATTGCAGGACACAGACCTAGCCAATTTTCCCCAAGTTCTGTGAAGGACTGAAGAATTGTTTTTGCAGTCTAGTCTAGAATACAACGTCAAAGCTCTTTGACTGTCAGGCCTTCTGTGCCTAATCCTCAAAACAAGTTCAACAAATAGGACTTGTGCTGGATATACCTTTGCCCTATTTTTAATAAAAAAATCTGTTATTTCTTGAACATCAGTATCCCCTACTCTGATCTACTAATACATAAATAAATATATATTTTACATCACCATGCCTTATGTCTGCTAAACTGATTTTAAAAAAATTACAATTATTTGCTTAAAATTGACTCCATGGGAGATGGTCTTTCCGTAATTCAGAACTTGTCCTCATGGAGTTGACCTTCACTCCCTGCATCGTAAGGGATTTCATTTTTGTTCTACTTCAGATTTGCAGTTGTTTAGCAAACACATGTACATGGAGGTGCCTCGAAGATGTTTGTGTTTTCCTTTCAATGATTCCATAATGACACAAACAGGATTGCCATAATATTATATGGAGTTTTAGAATGGGCAGCAAGAAATAATGATTTCAACAGGTGGTTTCATGTCTCTCTGTACCTTTCAGTGATAATCCTCCGCTGCCATCCTCAGATTCACTATCCGAGTTGAAAAGATCTTTGAATTCTTTTTTATCTTCTTCCTTTTTCTCTAACTTTCTCCGCTTTATCTCTGGGAGGTTCAAATCTTCCATCTGTGAAGGGATTGAAACAGAAATATTATAAAAGTAATAAGGCTTGTGTCCAGGGCTGTATTAGCAGTCACTGCTGCCGTAGGCACCGACACCGACCAGCCCCCTTCTTTTTCCCCCATTTAGGCCGCTGAGGAGTGCCCCTCTAAAGCCACCGTCTTATGCCCTCTATCCCACAATAGGGTCCATAAGGATTTTCTTGTATCACACAAGCTATTTTCTCTTGAGAATTAATACAATGGGAAAGAAAAGACCAACTGGCTGCTGTATGATTTGACTTTAGTGTGCTCTGTCAGTGCAGATGTGGCACATTTTTGCACAAAAATGCTGAAGTCTACATTGTGCACGAAAATCTATTGCCTGCACTCACAATGCATGCTTAAGTCAGGGTATTAAGCAACACCTTCCAGTGTATTTATATGAGTATAATAAACTCATTGCAAGGGTCAACAAAGCAATAAATAAATGAAAACCTGTAGTCAGATGTCAATTAGAAACACATCAGTGTAGAGCTCTTAAGTCTTTGGACCATCAACTAATTTATAGAGTTGCTCCTCAAAGTCAGAGGCACGGCCTGCTTCCCTTAAGAAAATATATTGGGAACAGTTGATTGCAGCAGGAACAGTGAGATCTTCATTCCGATGACTTAATTCTCTTATGTTGGAAGAATTGCTCTGCTACAAGTTAATATACCACATTATGATAAACAATGGCTTCATAAAGAATGACTATGACACAACTAAGGCCTATGTCCAAAGAAAAACTTAAAAAACAAAGTCTTGGTGGAGCAAGCCCAAGATTTTCCAGCCAAAACTGGAACACTGGATATCCCTGTTTTGTCAGTAGAACCCCTATTTTAAGTTTTACAGGGGACCAGAAAAAAATGGTGTAAAATCCAGGAAAATTTAAAATCGGGGAAATGTATTACCGTATGCAGAATATATAGGTGGGACCATAAAACATCAATGTCAAATGACGGAAAACCTAAAATCAGGGGAAATAAAATTGAAGTTTCACTGTAACCAATATCCAGCCTTTGGACATGGAACTATTACTGTCTCTATACACCCCATAACAGTAGATATTGTGGAAGGATTAGAATTGGTTCCGAAATAGATGAGAGCAGGAACCAGTCCCTGATTTAGAAAAAACTTTTCTGACATTACACAGTGAATGTAGGCAGTAATGACGTGAGCCCACATACCTTAAGATGGCTACAAATATTTAAGAATTAGTGATTTACCCATGAACCATATAATCATCCTTTAGGGCAGCATGGAGAATACTGGAAGGAGCAGTGACCCGCCTGGAGATGAGGATTTGTACTGCAGCAGAATAGCACACATATTGGTCCAATTACTGGGAGAGGATTTTAATGCAGAAATTTTTTAAATTGCTGGATTAGGTAATCTCCTAAATATGAAAGGGGTTTTCATCAGGAACTGCCTTTTCTGTGCTGTCAGACAACTCCTGCCCCTCATTAATAACCTGACTATAATGAGATAACAGGAAGCCCGCAAGAGACTCCCAAGCCGGCACTTTTTATTTCCTCTATTTTATTTTTTTCTGTTATTGAAGTAACTGAGCCCTCTGCTCGTTAATCTGCTGCTCCTAATGAAGGAGCTAACGACTGCTGCCACCCTTCCACAGCGGCATCATTAGAGGCTGTTAGAAGCTCATGGAAAAATGCTTAGCGCTGTAATTATTAGCCCTGACGAGAGACGAAAGCTCTCACACACTCACCTACACACAGACATGTACAGACACAGCAGACAGCTATCACATTCACCTACACACGCAAGCAGCTCCTGGAAATGGCAGAGGGGAATAGGAGCATATACTTCTGCTCACAAATATTAACAGAGTGATCCCTATTTTTTTACCTTTTATTTGCACTTCTCAGTGACAAATGCATGGATACCTAGGACATGCTTGAATCATGTTTTTATCAAAAAAAGGGGGTGGTGTTAAGGGGAATGGAAAGTCAAAGTTTGCCTAATGAAAGAGAATTGGATGTTCAGTGCTATAATGATTAAGTAGGGACACAAATACGAAGTATGGAGAGCTTCTCAGGGAGTTTGGAGAAAACTACTAACCTGGTATAACCATTTGACACAATGTGTTGCCACTCATTTTTGTCATGGATTGACTTCTGCAAGGCTGGTGGCACATGGTAAATTCAGGGAAGATTAGTCGCCCAGCCTCAAGAGGAAACTTCAAGCGACTTTGGATCCCAAGTGCTACATATGCCATCCCACCGGTGATTGACATTCTAGCCGGCGTGAAGGCATTGCGGGGAGATTAGTCGCCCAAACAAGAGGAGATCTGTCGCAGGGCGACTAATCTCCCCCAAATCTTACCGTGTGCCAACAGCCTAACAGGAATGGGTGGAATGCAAAGAAAAACTACCCCGCCCCCCCAAGAAAAGTATCAAATTGGCTAGGAGAGATCTCATGTTTACCTTGTAGGAGAAGCAATTACTCATTACAAATACAGATTAGGAGAATAAACTAGTTACCATAAGAAGGCTTTGAGACATGAACAGCAAGCTACCCGTTTCCTAGTGTCATTAGCTCACACTAGCGCACAATGCACTTATCCCATGAATTTCACTTAAATACACGATAACGGACAGAGCTGTAGAGCAGTGATCCCCAACCAGTGTCTCAAAAGCAACATGTTGCTCACCAACCCTTTTGATGTGGTCTCAAAGCAGGTGCGTATTTTTGGATTTCGGACTTCGAGGCATAAACAGACTGACCTGTAGTCTGTCAGTTCACATAGGGGCTACCAAATGGACAATTAAAATCCTAGGAAACTTTGTCATGCTTGTGTAGCTCCTCCACTTTTTTTATATTTAAGTTTGGTTAAAAAAAAAAAAAAAAAGAGAGACCCCTAGTGTAGAACAAAAAGATATTCAAGGGACAGTTAAAGATAATAAAATGCTATGAAAAGCAGAGAGTTGTTAAAATATAACTAATAACAGCAGTATGAACTGGTATTTTAGCTTTGTGCAGTCTCTAAATTGCATGAGGGCCTCCGACCACTGGTTCGAATTCGTTGCACTGTGAGCCTTATTTCCCATATGACACTGCTGTGGAAAAATGTTGCTGCCATAATTATAATAATAATAATAGCACTATGGTGTTAACAAGGCACCAGCTCAGTGAGCCACATCCTTCATCAGCTCAAGGTCGCTTCATAAAATTGCAAAAAGGAATTTGTTTGACCCTTTTAGCGCCATACAATATATAATCAATACCTGCCACAGTGTGAGTATACACAGCAGGAGAAGTGTCAATTTGGAATGAAAACAAAATTCAGCCTTCACTCACTATTGCTTGGGGACCAAAAACTCTCAGTGCTCTGCTATCCTCATTTATCCATTTCTGACATGGGTCACAACACACATTATATTGACAGTGATCACAAGTCATACAATCCCAACTATACTGCAGTGGATATGCATGGCAACCCTCATGTTGGTTTAATAGGCACTCTGAGGGGTGGCATGTTGCACAGGCCTATAAGAATTCAAGAACTATGAACTATTTCTATGTGTTTAAAAATGTATTTTAAGCATTTTTAAAGGACATGTAAAGCCTACATTTTCCTGCCATGTATATAAGCTGGGCACATCTCCCCCACCCAAATGGCATTATTTGTATTGCATATATCCCCTCCGTTTGCCAAATTCCTGAGGGAGGGGGCAGAGTGGGTTAGAGGAGGAGAAGGAATCCTAAGTGATTAAAGGAGAAGGAAACCCTGTAGAAAAAACCCTGTACCCCTCTCCCCACATAGACCCCCCTCTCTCCAGACTAACTGCCCCCCCCCCGGGAAATGCCCCATACTTTAAACCCCTCGTCGCAGATTCTGGCAGCGGACTTCACGGGATCCAACTTCCGGGTCTTCGGTAAGCTGGCTGGGAGATCGGCAGTCTCCCAGTCAGCTTACCGAGGACCTGAAGATGGATGCCGTGAAGTCCACTGCCATAATCTGCAATGAGGGGTAGTATAAAGAATGGGGCATTTCCCCGGGTGCCAGTTAGCCTGGAGGGAGGGGGCCTACGTGGGGTGGGGGGGTACATGTTTTTTTTTCTACAGGGTTTCCTTCTACTTTAAGGGGATGCTGCAGCCTTACTATTTACCTTAGAACAACCCGAGTGGCAGGTATTTAGAGATTTCAAATAGGCTCTTCTGTGATTTTTGTGTGGGGGGTTTACATGTCCTTTAAAAATTGTTTCTGCTTTGCCAATAGAAGTCTTTGGACGATTACCACCTTGCAAGGTTCAATTACTTCCCTCCCAAACTCAACTATAAAAGGCTACGGTGTAAGAGCACATTGGATTCATAGAGAACTCACCTTTGCTACACTTGAAGACTAAGACAAAGCACCATGGATACTCAGGCTTTGACATACACTTCCAAAAGATAAAAAACACGCACACACTAAAGCCAATGTTGAGCGACTAATATTGATCACAGCTGTGATCAGAACTCTTAGCGCTAGCATATAATACTGCTGCGGGAAAGGAGCCGCTACACATTTCCCAAAAGAACATGTAGTTTGAAAACAATAATAACTAAGAGAGAGCCACACTGCCGCCTAGTGGGACAAAGCCTCAGAAATAAAATGATTAGAAGCTGATGCTCCTGTAATCCCTTGAGCCATCAGCTCCTGCACAGGATTATCATAATGTAAATAAACATTTGAATCCCATGGCAAATTCATTTCAGAGACGCAGCCAAGCTTTCAGTTCCACAGGGAACATTTATTCGTAAAGCCACACATATATTCATTGCTAACTAAGAAGCCTGCAGTACTCACTGCCCAATAGGAACCCTGTTAACTTTGATTACATAACCCAAAGGGCAAACTCTAAACTGTCACCAACAAGCCATGACATAGTGAGCTACGGAGATAAGAGTAGGTGGCAGTTGGGCCAGGGCATAATCAAATGTTTATAATTACCCTTTGTGGGCAGCTTGACCCTGTTTGATAGCATGTCTGCATCAACCCATTCACTACTTCCTTTCTGTTCCCTAAATGTTCACTGTATAAAGGAAACCTTATGTACTCCTGAACTACAAAACTGCTATTGCACCTTTGAAAGTAGCAATAATCCAGCACGTAGAAGGTGACCTGTCACAGTCATTGCAAAAAGGAACGCAAGATTTTACAATGTGACAGAACCTCTTATAAAATTCAAAAATACATGAACATCAGTGTTCATATCTGCGCACAGTGGAGGTGTAATGTTTACATATGCTCTGGTGAATGCAACCAAAGCACGCAAAGTATATGGCACAATATATTATAAAACAATATGTTTTAAGAAAGTAGCAGGCAGTGCTCTGAGAAAGCACAGTCACTACATTAAATAAAAGTTCCCACTGCATTAAAAGAGAACATGCTTCAAATAAACGTTTAAACACAAGCATAACTTATAATACTTTATATTGGAAATTATCTTCTATAGCTATACTTTTCTGTGCTATGTTCCCCCTGTTTTAACAAGAAATACTTACAACTATAGACACCAGCTGAACGAATAGCACATAACCTCTATAGGCTAGAGACAGGCTGCTCCTATGTGATATGTAAAGCCAGTAAAAGAAACACAATTCCTTGCTCTTCTCTTCCCAGCCTGTCAGTTACTGGCACTGCACAATGTCTGCACGCAGGGTAACCCCCAATAAAATCTTTCCATACCCGCTCCTTGCCACTGATCTCCAGCTGTATCTCCTTCTCACGCAGCTTCTTCCAGTGGCTGTAATATTTAGTCAGGGGAGTCCCCTCATCCTTCATCTGTTTTTCCCACTTATCCTGGAAAATAAGTCGAGAAGGGATGGAGTGATTAAATGAGGTGTGTAACAAGCCAGCAAAGTGCCAGTAATTAAATGAATTGTAAAACAAGTCATTATACAGCAAGCCAACAGGTTGTCTGGTCTGGTTTTGATGTTGTGTGCCTTAAACTTGAGGCAAACTAGACAGGTTTGCAATAATATAGTAGACAGTAAAATGAACACAAGGTGGCTTTCAGCTGTCTTACAGCCAATGCATTTTAATATATATTTAAAAAAGCAAGAAGGGGATGAGAAACAATGACCAGGAAAAAAAGACACATTTAAAGGGGTAGCTCACCTACACACAGGGCCGCCATTAGAAATCACGGGGCCCTGTACAACAACATTTTTGGGGCCCCCTGGGCCCCGCCCACACTCACACCCAAGCCCTACCCCATATCCCGCCCACTCCACATCACAGTTAAAAGACCACACAGACACCAGCGCTAAAAAATTAACCCCCAACACAAGTTATAAAAATGTTTTCATTTTTCTTTTAAAAAAAAAACATTGGTGGCACGGGCCCCCTTAAAAAAAAATGGGGTCCCAAAAAAAACATTGGTGACAGGGCCCCCCTAGAATATTAAAATAATACATTGGTGGCCAGGGGATTAAATGGTATTTACAAACCCGCTACAAAGGGGCACAGATACTGATTGTGCAGGAGCTGCCCCTACACACTGACATGCAGGGGCTAAATCAGCAGCCTTATATTAGCTCATGTATTGGAAAGTTTGACAAAAATAATAAATAAAGCCTCAGAGAGTTTTCAACTATTTGGTTGTAGTAACCCCCAACAACCGGAGAACAAGTTGCTAAGAATCGAACTATAATAGATTTACGTTGCACTACACAAATAAAAAAGGACACACATATATATTATTTGAACACATGCTATACCTTGCTGATATATGGTGAATGAATGTGTTAATTGTTTAATTGATTTTGTCTGTGACAATGCTTATATGAGTTTTGTTATAGTTGATGTTTCCCGCACAGTGAGTGAATAGAAGGCATGACTGGGAATCATTTGGCACTTTGAAAAAGGCCTTGGGGAGGCCGAAACGTCAGTCCTGGGTAACGAATAAATTATTTATTTTTCTCTTTAAGATAAGGAGACCCTGCTGTCATGGGAGGGGCCAGACCATGGGATCTGCTGTATAGTACTCCCCACCTCCCAGCACCTCTCCTTCCTTAAAGGAACAGTAACACCATGTTTTAAAGCAATGAAAATATCATGTACTGTTGCCCTGCACTGGTAAAACTGATCTGTTTGCTTCAGAAACACTACTATAGTTCATATAAACAAGCTGCTGAGTAGCAATGGTGGAAATTGAAAAGAGGCTATATGGCATAGGTTAAATAGTGGATTACAGAAAACATTATGTTCTACATAGCTTATCTGCTATCTGCTGTGTAACCTGACCTTTTCTCCATTGAATGGCTGCCCCCATTTCTACACAGCAGCTCATTTATATAAAAATTTGCTGTCAGCGAACTAGTGGCAGCAGCGAGTGGGCCGTGGGGGTGGTGGGGAGGTTAGGGACTGCTGTTAGGAGGGACTCCACTGCCCCACTGTTAAAGATTTTATTTTGCAGGGGTCCTGGGCACTTTCATGTTAAGCCAATTTGTAGAACAGAGGCAGCGTTGGACAGGGCTGGCAGGACACCGCTACTGGGAGGGGGAGTGACGGGGGCCCTGACTGCTACTGAGGGGGGTGCCAACGGGGCCCTGACCCCCCCAGACCGACACTGAACAGAGGCCACACATGCACATTTATACAATATATAAATATAGTGCAGTTGCATCCACAAAGGGAAACAGGGTGGATTGATGACTTGATTAGTGTCTCGGGCCATCATCTGCCCTGTTTATGGAGCCTGGAGGGAAGTATCATGAGATTTTACAGGGGCAGTATAAACCCTTGTTAAGTATCAGTGCAGTGAATAGGGTTTGTGCTGAACATACTTTTTTCTATTATTTTAATCACAAAAAATATATGGTTTTTGTCATTACCTGGGCAACTTCATGTAAAGTTGTAAAGGAAACCGTGGTGGCTTGGCACACAAGGTAATCAACAACATCAAATTTTGTTTTAATATTTTCCTTAACATAAATTAAAAATAATGAATTAAAGTGTTTTCTTAATTTTATTATTTAATAAACCGCATCAATAATTCTTATAAATGATTAAAATATTGGATGAATGTGTTCATATTTATTTTAAAGAAAAGGCTGAACCAAGACATGCCCCTAAAATTATTCAAATTCTGGGTCATTTCTAAATCATAAATGCTTAACCTGCAGCTAATTTTGACCTGTTATTTCTTGGGTCCCTTAAAGCAACACCAAAAAATGAAAGTGCTTTAAAGGAATGACAATATAATGCACTGTTGCCCTGCATTGATAAAACGTGTGTTTGCTTCAGAACTACTAGTTTTTATAATCAAGCTGCTGTGTATCCATTGGGGGCAGCCATACAAGCACAAGATACACAGTAAATAACAGAAGTTCTGCAGTATACAATGAGATTCTACAGAGCTTATCTGTTATCTGCTGTTATCCTGTGCTTTTTCTCCTTTTTCAGCTTTGAAGGGCTGCCCCCGTAGCTACACAGCAGCTTGTTTATATAATCTAAAGTAGAGTTTCTGAAGCAAATACACCAGTTGTATCAGTGCAGGGCAACAGTACATTATATTTTCATTGCTTTAAAACACTCATTTGTTGGTGTAACTGTTCCTTTAACAGCTCGGCTGTACACAGCATGCACTTTCAGTCAGGAAAGAAGAAATTGCTAATCATTCAGTCCAATGCAATCATACAATGATTATCTCCCAGACAGCGCCTGTCAAACAGACAAATTTTAATCCTCAGCCCCACACAATTAAACTAAAGACCCCTACAATTGAGTTGCACGGTAAGAGTGATACGGAGCAAGCCTATCCTGCTCTAACTATGTGGCACCACCTGCAATCCCACAGCACCACTTCATCCTGCTGCACAGACCACAACACGTGGGCGTCTCTGATCTGACACTTTCCGATTGCTTCTGTCCCTGCGAGGTGGTGCCAGAGTGTCTGAGGCCTGCTCCTGGCACTCCCAGGCCCCTGATTTATATTACCAGCAGTCTGCCATTAAAATATTTATGAAGGCATTACATCCGTGCGTGCTGTTCTAGGGTTGCAGAGGAGATCAGGCTCCGTCAGCCAGCAAACAAAACAATGCTAATTATCAAGATTTATCTGCTCCCTTTGGAGCCAGAGGTGCCTGCAACATACTGTACAGCAAAGCACGGGAGGTCCTTCCAGCAAACATGAGGACAAATTACAGTATCTGCCTTTTATAGGACAAAAGGTCAGGCTCTTGTTCAATTCCATGTAAGATACTTCTACACGTCTGTAATCTGATACAGCTACATGCATTACACAGACAACTGTACATCTTTGTTATTTGTCTTCTACCCTGTCAGCTTTTCCACTACTTAGTCTTAGAGTAATACTGCATGAGCTTTAGTGGGCACAAGTCAAAAGTGAAATAAGGACACACAACAAATCCAAAGATGTACTGGCTACTGTGATCAAGCAGCCAACTGCCTCAATAACAGTGGAAGACCCTGCGCTGTACTATTAATGGAGAAAGATATTTTTATGCCCATTTTTACCCTGTAAATTCAAAATAAAGGACATATGTTGCTTTGTAAGACAAATATGAAATGCTCTGCTCCCTTTCACAAAGTTGAACTATTTTCATGCATCCCTCCTTCTCTACAAGTAAACATGCAAACTTTCATTGCGGTCATGCAAACATTGATGGTTTGTTGCAGACACTGACACCAATTCTTATAGGTACTTGTATCGAAAAACGTTCAGTGCTGGTACGTTCGCCCTGACTCCTGCTATGAATTATGTGCAAATGCACTCACTGCTGGTAACTGCACGTTCCCACTGTGGCCTGCTTCAATAGGTTCAGAAGACTTGTGCCTAAAGAATCATGCACGGACCACATTTTGACGCAATCACTGGAAATTATGCAATACCAACTGAGAAAACCTTTAGCACATAAGCTCAACCAATGGATTTTAAAGAACAGCATGGGTAGCTGCAAACCTATTTTTTAGATTTCCAAAGGCTATGGTAAAACAGTTGTAGTTGCTGTTTTCATCTGCTGTTAGTTTAAGACTCCGAGAAGGTGACCTTAAAGGGGACCCGTCAACCAAAAAAATTATTCCAAATCCTATCTTATCGTGTTAATCAATCAAAATTAACTTTAATTACAATGTATAAATAATTTGAATTTTGTTTCCATCAGTCTGGGAACTGGGAATTATAGCAAGCAGGCAGGAGCCATTTTGTGGACACTGTTATTAAGACAAGCCTTGTATCATCTAAGAAACTTGTTTGTGCCCCAGAATGGGGGACCTGATGTCCATCCCCATGCACTGGTTACATAATTAAATGGTTAAGAGAAGCGGGGGAATGTGGGGAGAGCAGTGACATCTAGGAAGTGCTAAATGGAAAGTAATTGTAAAAGTAATGGCTTGCCCCGCCTCTTTGCTTAAGACATAGAGGAGGGGCAGGCAATATCTGATTGACAGCTGAAATTTTACAACAGTAAAATGAAAATTACTGTTATTATACAGCTTTTTGTGTCTGGGTGACAGGTCCACTTTAACAGGTTATAACCTTTGAAAAATAATCCCAGAACCGTGCTTAAAGATAAAAAAATATACGTTTATTTCACATATTAAAAGTCAAAAAGTACCCCATTATGGCACCTAACACGTTTCATGCTTACCTAGCACTTAGTCATAGGCAATCTCTCGCTTTAACAGGGTTTCTAACACAGAGAAGAAATATTTGGGAGGATATAGTGTTATTATATACCAGAAACAGAAGTGCTTTGACAAAAAGCTTTGGAAAAGAACTTCCATTTGAAGCAATGTAGGTGGTTCTTCACGGTGAGGACAGTGAGGTTGTAGAATGCACTGCTTGATGATGTTGTGATGGCTGATTCTGTTAATGCCTTTAGGAGTGGCTTGGATGATTTCTTGGACAAGCATAATATCCAAGGCTTTTGTTATAAATTCTATAGTTAGTATAGATATGGGTATATATAATTTATGGGAGTTTATGGAGGGGTGTGTATGGATGCTGGGTTTCATTTGGAGGGGTTGAAATGGAATTTGTCTTTTTTCAACCTGATTTAACTATGTAACTATGTAAGGCAAAGCTTGTCTAACACCTTTAGAAATGCAAAAGAAAGCCATATAATACCATTACACAGGAGACTAGGTGTGATGATTAGAAACAGGTCACACTATGATGGGACCTCTGTAGGATGTCCATACTCTCTGTAGCCAAGTTCCCCAAGCCCTACCTCTACTCACCACAGAATCTTTGTCAGTCACGCCAAAGGTGCACTTCTGTCTCTTGCTGGTTACGTAGGCAGAGTTCTCTTGGATCTTCTCCAGCAGTTG